>VNJU01009953.1:0-88143 GCA_008042675.1 Drosophila seguyi | reverse complement strand
ATATATATATTCCTATGGGAGCTATATGATATAGTGGTCCGATTTTGATAAAATTAAAACCGAAATTCTGTTATAATACAAAATGGCCATGTCTCAAATTTTATGAAAATATGTGGAAAATTGGCATAGTTAGATTTTTTTTCTTAAATTTTCCGATCGGTCCTATGGCAGCTATTTGATATAGTTGTCCGATTTTGATAAAATTAAAATAGAAATTCTAAACTATTACCAAATGGTCAGATCTAAAATTTTATGTAAATGTCTTTAAAAATGGCTAAGTTATAATTTTTTCATTAAAATTTACCGATCGTTCCTATGGCAGCTATATGATATAGTCGTCCGATCTGGGCGGTTCCGACTTATATAGTAGTGAGAGCATATAGAAGACTATCTGCAAAATTTCATTCAAATAGCTTCAAAACTGAGGGACTAGTTTGCGTAGAAACGGACGGACAGACGGACAGACGGACAGACGGACAGACGGACAGACGGACAGACGGACAGACGGACAGACGGACATGGCTAGAACGACTCGGCTGTTGATGCTGATCAAGAATATATATACTTTATAGGGTCGGAAATATCTCCTTCACTGCGTTGCAAACTTCTGACTAAAATTATAATACCCTGCAAGGGTATAAAAACGTGCCTCACTCCATTGTCAATTTGCATAGCAATTGCACTCGCCCGGCCACACGTACATATGCACATACATATATGTCAAAAAATGTGAAAGTTTAATATAGAAAATGCAGAGACTGTAGACCCAAGTGGCGACCAAGCCAAAGCCAAAGCTCCCTGCCAGGCGGAATGCCAATCCATTGACTGACAAGGACAACTCGTGTGCGACAGTTGACAGCTGCTGCCTGGTGGCTGCCACCGTTTGAAGCCCGGCTCCTCCTTCCAGCTCCTCCAACTCCCATCCTGGGTGGTCGCCTCGACGGGATGCCCACAGTACAGTAGTCCCAGATGGGTGGCTGCTGATGGCTGAATGTGGGAGCCGGGGCGGGATCAGCTTGAATGGCGCCAAGCGGAGCCTGGACAAATGACAGTGGACGACTCTGACTGCAACTGATGAATTTATGCGGAAGCCGCGATGAGAAATGCATTTTTCATAATAAATTGAAGGGGGAGTGGGGCAAGGCGACAGACGCAGGAATATCTGATTTTTCAATTAATATTTATATACAAAACAGTGGCTATCAGTTAAATTCAAATTTGTAATTTTTTTACCGGCATATAATTTATATATTTGTTATGAAAAGTAGAGAAAAATTATTAATTTACTACATTTAAACCTTTTAAAATATTTGCAATATTGCTTGAAATGTTTCCAGCATTTTTATATATTAAATATATCATTTAAGATTATTTCTGATAATTTTCAGAACATATTTCCCATTACATTTAAATCTTAAAAGTATATCCTTTCCTTAATATTGCATCCATTAAGCACTGTAAAATTTTTCTGGTAGTCCTACGTATCTCCAGTAGTGGGCAATAAATTTCCCATTTTGACCAAAGAGGTTGGGGGTTAAAAACAAACTGTCAGACATTTTTATCAGCAATTAATCGTGTTAATCAAATGCCTTGTCAGCATCATTTACCAAGAAACGGATTTACGTAATGCCCGCGCGATCCATTACGGCTAACAAGAGTTGAGTTCAGACCGGGAGTTGAGTGAAAAGCTCTTTCGAAACGAAATAAAAACGCCATAACCCCGATGGCCAATCAATCAATGACAGAGGCTGAAGTTCAAATTGAAGCCAAGTTAGAGTTAGAAAGAAACTCATTGCACTCGTCCACCCTCCTCCATGAATGCCATACAAATTGTTGAAATTAAGCGCACGAGTCACCAACATGATCACAATGGCGTGAAAACAAGTCAAAGTTGAGTTCGGTGCTGACTGCGTGACCGAAGATTTGATGTGGGGCTGCAGAGAGAGGAAATTTTTGGGGGTATTTTTGTATTTAATTTAAGTTTTTTTGTTTGGGGAATTTATGTAAAAATTATATATTATTCTGTATGATTTTTACAGGGTTCTAAAATCAAGAAGCTTAAATATCAATTGATTATTTAATATATCTTAGAGATTCCTAGTCTCTGCTGCACCTTCATAGAGTATCTTTAGCTCCAAAGTTGCCTTGCAACCTCCATTTCTCTTGGTGTAAAATTCAAAATCCAACAATTGGGCAAGACTGGCTTAGGGCCACAAAAAGGTTTTCCATGCTCTCGTGCCAATAGAAAGTGGCTGTCCTTATCGCGGGCCTCTCATCTCGAGTTGTCATGTCAACGCTTCTGATTCCGATTTCTGGCTGCATTCCCCACATGTCACAGGGCTGAAAGTTGAGACCCAAGACCGCAGATTGATGCCCCCGGCACAGTGGGATACTCGGCTATACATGGGGCATGTGCTCCTCCATCCGAGATGCTTGGAATGCCTGGCTGGCTAACTGATGGCTGGTGGGCCTGGCAGCTCCTCAGTGTCAGCATCAGTCGACCAATATCATCAAGCACGTCGCAGTCGTCAGCGTGATTAATTTGCTGGTCTTGTAACTTGCCAACTTCTTGGCTGGATCCCCCCAGTCTCAGACCCATCCCTAAACCCTTTCTTTCTTACCTTCTCGCGGCCGCTGGCTGGCATTTATTAAATGCGGATTTAGTTAATGGGTTATTTTTGGTTGGATGTCGCTGTCGGGGCCATAAATCAGACGGCCCGAAGTGCGGGTCTCGGTCAGGGCTTAGTCCGTTAATATGCAATGATTAAAAGTGTCATTTGTTATGGCTTCGAAAATGGTTTGAGCACAATGCCAGTAGCAAAATGCTAAAGTTTGCCGATTTTTATAAAGATACTTTGGTTTACTTTTCAGAAAGCCAAAGCTCAAAGTATTAAAAAGCAACCCCAAATCAATCAAAACATATTTATACACTACTATACTATCTCTGTGTTTATTCTTGTAAATTTGGATATGACCACGCCGGGGAACATTATGTTATGCTTCTCCTAAAAGGACCACCAACCTCCGTTTACTTTTCTTTCCTTTGTTAGTTCATTGGCAGCGCACCGAAGTCGGCTCCAGGGTTCTTCGTATACTAGGGCCCATATTTCGAACATAAGAACTATTAGGGGAAGAGCCAAAATCAATGACTTGAATGATCTAAAAAGCATGGCGACAGGTTTTATCAGAAGGAACCCAATCACTTTCATGATGATACTCTGCGACTTCTTAGTAGCTTCTGGGATCAGTCTCTGAATACTCCGATCACTACGTACTATATAACGACCCGGCACTATATCTTGTAAGATGCCCATCAGTCTTTCCACAACATAGATCAAGAACCATATAACTTCAGTTTTAACAACAGTTCCTTGCTTAGACGGTGGAATATTTTCGGTATTCTGATTTTCCAATTCGCCTGACAGAGCAGTCACTTCCGTTTGCGTGTTTTGGTTCTTTAGGGAAACTGGGCGTGGTCCTAGAAAATTTCGACTGTTACGATGTAGTGTCGTTCCGGATTTGTATTTAATTGGCTCCCTTAGGAAGTATTTTCTAATGGGAATCCCGCTTGTTTTGCGTTTAGTATGAGATTGTTCTTGAATTACATTTGATTCTGTATTTGGTTGAATTTTGATGGGTGTACGGCCGGTCTCTTGCTTTGTTGAGGAATCAGGTTGAATGCAGCCAAAACCTTTAATATTATTCTAGAATCTATTTTGATTTGAGTTTTATCTAAGCTTAATACTGACCCTCAAAAGCTGGTTTTATATTTGTTTGAATTTTGATGGGTAGATAACCGTCTTCATCCTCTGAAGTTGAAGAACCGACTTGTAGCCATTCGAAGTCTGCAGCTGAGATTTGTTTTGGATTATTCATATCTGTTTTTGTGTATGGTGAAATTTTGATGGTACTAGATGTACTAGATTGTACTATTTCCATTTGTAGGAATATTCTTTTTGCAAAATTAAAAGTATTATTTACAAAAAACTTTTGTGATTAGAAAAAATTTATTATTTCCAGAAGGATGTAGAAAGTTTAACGTTGCCCTTTCGAATTATTTATTAACACTGAAGAAAACGTATACGGATCCATACAGAAGTGAATGAATTTCGGGTGAAGGCCTACTAAGGTAATTTCTATAAAAAACACAGGCCTACTAGTTCTTAAATTTGAGAAATATTTTAAAAGATTTACAAGTTTACAAGAGTTGCTTACTCTTAATAGTAGTAGCAATCCATACCCGTAAAAATATACATAAAATATCTATACACCTTAAGTGATCGTGGGAATCGTCTTCATGAATTTCCTTATAATTTTATTGTCTCCATAATTAATATTCGGCAAATGACGCAGCGAAAAACGTAAACAAATTGTCGAAAGGCATCGCTGCGAAGGCAAACAAAGGGTTGCAAATTTCATTTTTTAAGCGTCAGATCTGCCAAAATAATATTTAAAATTAATGCGGGGACAGTTGCTGCTGCACCCACATGCCACCGATCCGATCCCTTCACACCTGTCCGAAAGGGAAGGGAGAGCGGTAATGTCAACATGTGGTCAGTATTCTCAATTGGGTTTCCCGCTGGGCGCCGTTTTCGCATCGAAATCTTTTTGGCAGGCACTGTGTGCATGTGTGTTGTGTGCAAAACAAAACGACGCCGCTTTGTCTCCCGTTGTTGTCCAAAGTGACAGGACACAAGGCAAAACACAAACATACGATGGACAATGAGGGCGGAGGACAACAGAAAACAATCCGAAAATCGAGAACGCAAAATAACAGAATGCCGAATGGAGAATCGAAGAGCAAAGTGGCAATTTTTATGCCCAGAAATGTGTGTGTTCATAAATATGTCTAGCCATAAGTATGGCTTGTTTATTGTGCCCGCTGGTGTTTCAGCCAGACAGATGGGGTCAAAAAAGTAGAACTGCAGAGCGGAAAATAAACTAAAATAATTATAAAAAATATAAGAGATATTTAAGTAACCGAATAATATTGTTTCCGTTTTTAAATGAAATTAGAAATGCCATTAATATAAATAAAAAATTAATAAGTTATAAAGATGAGGATTATATATTTTTTTTATATCCAGAAGAAAGTATTCGTTAAGGAGCAGATTTTTATATTAAACATTTTTAATTTAGAATTTTCTATGTAAATAAAATATCTGTCAAATTGCTTTTGTTTTGAATTCAAATCTAAATCATATAATTATATTTATCAATTCAAATTCTTATAGCTTATATTATTTATTATCTATTATGAATATAAATTATTTCATAAAATTATTAATTAAGCAAATGCTTTTATTCATATAAAAATTACAAAACTATATTTATAAATTCAAATGTCTATAGCTTATGGTATTTCTTATTAACCTTACTTTTTGTTCTTATTATTATTTTCTTATTTTTAAAATCTCACTTGTTCTATTATCTTCACCTCTGCTGTAACCCCGCACACATGGCACGTCCTTAAAGGATATTTACTTGTGGCTCTTGTTGCTTATTAATGACTTCGCTTAGGGCCTCATTGTCTGGAGATTCACCACAAACCCAGCCTCTGCCTCGGCGGATGCAGTGTGTCTGTGTGTGCTCCTAACCGCCCCCCTGTTGACCATTTTGAGTCCTGTTCGAATCCCGTTTGAATTTAGCCGCTAAATTATCGGAAATAACGGTTCGTTCGGGCCGTCCACTAACGGTACCCAATGGCTACTGTGCGCGCGCCGCTTTTAACTCGAAATCTTTATTATCCTCTGCGGTTAGGAAAAGGATTCCCAGGGTCCCCCAGGTGAAGTCCTTGTGAATGAAAACAAATAGCAAAGTGGCCAAAGGGAAATGTGGGAATAAGAAAAGAAGGTACGGGTTTCTTTTAGGAAGGAACAAGTGGGGTTACATTAATTATTGTTTTTTTTTTAGAGGTTTCTGATTGAATGAAATATATATTAAGTTATTTTTTATTTAAGTAATTAAAATACTATTCTTAGGTAAGTACCTTTAAAATGTATCTTATAATTACTTGCACTACTTCCCCACTTCCACAAGACAACTCTCCCAACACCTTTTGGTGTTATTACCCTTATTAACCCAATATCATCGCACTATCTATAAAGTTGATTACAAGCTACCCTTTTTCAAAATTTCCCCTTTGAAAAAGAAAACCTTATCATTTTATTCAAAAAATAACACAAGCAGCTAATTCAAGTAATCTGCATTTATTAAGAAACACTTCATCACCCTTTCATCTGAATTATGTTCAGAATTTTGGTTATTTTACCTTTCCAATTGTGTAAGGGGTAATATATAGTATACACTTTTTGGTTACTCAGTTGCCCCTTTTCATATCGCGGCCGAGAGCCGAGACCTTATCATTCACAATTTATCGGACCGCGGAGACGTTTGGTGTCAAATTTGGGTGTTGACCACATGGCCGTGTACATGGCAATCAACGCCAAATTATTTCTTTTGTGTGCCACCGCAGAACGCCCCACTTTTTGGAGTGAAGTGGAGTGAAGTGGAGTGGTGCATCCTTCCTTCCTTTTCCGCTGGACGAAGCCGTTTCGGCCGCCTTTGAGGCAGCTGCTCTGGCCCCGGCAATTATTTCAGGTAGCCATGAGGAATGCGGTGTGTGGCTCTATCTATGCTATAATTTTCGGCTTGCAAGGAAATCGAACGGTAAGGCTGCACTATTAAAAATTATGGTGGGGTTCTAAGAACCAAAAAGATTGTAAAATTTGTATTACCTTAAAACTAAGAAGAAGGAAGATTTTGATGTACATTTAAGATACAGAATTTAAACATAAATAAATCATTATACTTCAACAAAGAACCTTAAAGTCTTTGTGTATTTTATGTAGGTTTATTTGAACTTTAGGTATTCAAAAATAATATTTTTATATTCATATCTAAGATACAGTTTTATTACATAAAAAATGTGTATACTTTACCAAATAAATAATAAATCAATAAATCTGTAAACATTTCTTTTACAAAATCAGTCGATGTGGATAGTTGAAACACACAACATTTTTCTATATCATAAATAAAAACACTAAGATATTATTTGTATTAGAAAATTCTCTTAATTTCCTAAGTCCTTGGTATTTAATTTATCAAAAAAAAAAACCCCTTTAAAATTCCCTACTAATACCCCTGTTACTTTTCTCTCAGTGCCTGGTCAGGTCGAATATCGAAGGCGACACCTTGCGCCATCATCGCTCGGGTAGATTACCACTGTAAATATTATTAAGCGCGATTACAATCGCCGCGGCAGACGGAACCGTTCATTAAAATTATTATTATGCGCACATACAATATAAATAAAAACAAAAAACAAAATAAATACTCTCATATCAGATTCCGTGTTTTTTTTTTTGGGAGAAGTTATCCAACCAAGTTGCGCATGCGCAATGGACGGGGCTCCGAGAGATCCCCGGAGATCGCTTGATGATCGCTCCGGGAGAGACACAATGGACGATGGGACATTTTACGCGTAATTGACAAGCTTTCTGGGGCCTTGCCTTTATGCGGCATTTAAACCGACTAATTGTAGGCCGAAAACGAATTTCCCTCCATGTGAAAAGTTTGTCGTACCATGTTTAATTATTTCCACATTTATGTAAATAGTTTTCCCCCCCAAAAACAAAAAGGTAAAAAAAGGTAGCTGGCGAGCACAGTTATGCGCACAATTAGATGGCCGAAATTGTTGCGTGTGTTTAGGTGCGCGTGAAAAACACAGAAATTACCTTTTAGGAGCCTTTATTCAGGGGCCAATGGATACGTAAATTATTCAACAAACTGTCACGCAATATTCCCGGCAACCAAATACAATAAATGTTGTTGGAAATCAAAGCGAAAGAGCGTTTAGCCAAGCGGACCACACATTTGGCCAATTGAAAAGAATGGCAGATAAATCCACAGACACAGAGACAGACACGCACTCCTATCCCCTTTACCCCCTTATCTATAAAATGTCCAACAATTTTTGACAATTAGCGGCGCTTTTCATGTTCATTTCGTTTTACGTATCGAGGCCTCCGTCATATTGACAATTTGAGCGCAAATTTGTTTCAACATTCAGCGGCTCGTCGGCGGTTCAGCGATTGAAAGCCGAAAGCCGATTTCGGATTTCTGATTACCGAAAATGCCTCCACGCAAATGTATTTCCATTGTTAACGAATCCGAACACTTTTGACATTTAAATGACATTTGAATTGGCTTAGAAAGCAATTGGCCAGGCCAACGCGTCGCTCAAATGGGCTTTCGAAGGCAAGAGGCCCAAAAAGTGTGAGCATGTTGAAAGGCAAAACGGTGAGGTACATATTTTGGTTATTTGGTAAGATAAAAAGGGATACAAGGGGGTCACAGATGATAGAGTTATTTTTACTGTATCTTAAGAGTATTTTTAAATGAGGAAGTATTTTAAATTTTTGGTAAAATTCTAGATTTTTCAGAAGCATTGGAAGACTTGTAAGATTGGAAGATTGTACTGACAATTTCTAACATCATTTTATTGTCATAACTTTTCCCTTTTAGCAATTATCATAAGTGCTTTTGTGAAGGCAATAAAATAAAAATATAATTAACTTATTAAATTGTAATTAAATAATTGAAAAGTCATACTTTTTGCTAAGAGTTTAACATTTTTAACATCGGTTTGTAAAAATTCTTGAACCACCATTTTATTTTTAATTACGAATTCAGTACTTTTCAGTCTTCAAAAATGAATTCATTGATTCCCTTTACTGAGGCTTCAATTTCCATAAAAATCGGCAACCATTGACGCATTCAAAAATGACTCAAAAATCGTCAAAAGAAACGCTTTCCCTATTGATGAAAATAAAAAAGGAAAATAAGCAGGAGAATTCATCGTAAAATCTGAAGCCATAAAAATTTTACGCAAATTGTTCCGCGGGCGAGAGAGAAAACAAAATACAACAAAGAAGTAAAAAGCCGAATCGCAGATGGCATAATGAATATTATCAATTTCTTTTGAAATTTACTGCCAAAATGCTTAAGCATGGCGTCGATTTGCTTAAAGAAATTCCATTGGTCGGTCTCCCGGGGAACTGAAAAACTGAAAAACCAGAAATAAAGCAGATCAAAGCGAATGCAGGGGCGGCGGCCCCTGGGTGGGTAATTTTCAATTTTCCACAATTACAAAGCAGCCTCCCCGGCTGCGTGTTTGCCACAAAGTGCAGATAAAATTAATTAAAATTTAATTCAATTCAATTCACTTGCGCCGGCGCAAACACAAAGAGATTTATCGCTGATAAACGCGCCTAGAATGGCCAACTTTTGGCTGGTCCCAAGAGTGGGAGTGGGACCAGGAGCAGGAGCAGAAGGTGGCGCACAAGATCAATGGATCGGATCGCTGCCAGGCGGTTGGCTGGTGCTGCTCCCAGAGTGGGTCCATTCGCCCGGCGCAATGGATCACGCCGTTGATTAATTCCCTGTTGTTGGCTAGGCCGGCCATTAAAAGGCCATAAAATTATTAATTAAGCAAGTGCACAAGGAAAAGCCACTTGCCAGATTTATGGCCCAGCAGCAGCAGAGGGGGGATAAGCAGGGGGGGCACTGGAATCGGAGTTCAATTCAATTCAAGGCAAAAAAAAAAGAAATACGAAATGAAAATCATTTTTCCCCCTGTGTGCAGTCGCATTTCCCGAGTGCCGCCTCAAGCATTATGGATTTTTAACGAGTTTTCAATTTATTTGCGCGCCAGTCGCGGAAAAATCTTTCGAGTGCTTTTCATACAGACACTCGAGCATCATCAAGTGGCTTTTCCTTATATCGGACATGTGCGTTCTATATATATATGAAGGCATATTGTTTATTTCATTTCAGCAACTGACTCAGCAACTAGTCAGGGAAATGGTAGCCGGAAAACCTTGAGCCTTTTAAAGGTAACTATAACCAATTTTCAATGTTAATTAGTCAGCGATACTGCCTGAGCCTGAAGATACCGAAGAGCAGGCCCGATCAAATTTATATGGCATTACACCCCGTGGGCCATAATCGTGCCAGCAAATAAAAGCCGCCAAGACCAGACCAAGAAAGCCGCAATGCAATGCAATTCAAGTCAAGGAAAAATCCAAAAGTCTCGGGGGGTTAAAACAGCAACAATAGTCAATAAAACATGCGGCAAATCATGTTTATCGCATTGATTTATGCATTTTTAATGTGTTCGCTGTTGCTTATCGGCAATGCGCCTAAATCAACGGGGCTCGAAAATAAAGAAAAACCAAAGCAAAGCCCCCCGAACACACTTTCACTGCAATGCCAAAGTCGGGCCTTCGTCTGCACAGACTCAGAGCCATCCCAAACTGCACAATATATATATATATAAATATATGTATATAGACAGCATTGTGCACTGGAGAGACCGCTTGGCTCTGCTGCTCGCTTTGAGCCACGTTAATTTTTAAATCTCACCGCCTGATTAGTTCGCTTCGCGCCAAAGAGCCAACGCCATCTTGATTAGGCCGCCGGTTTTGAAGTCGGGATGCAGCTGAAGTTGCCAGCGAACTATGGCAACACGGAGGGAAAATAGCACAGGAAAAGCAAAGATTTAAATATAAGATTTATAACATGAATTAAATTTAATCAGAATTATATAAATAAGCCTTATCGAAAAGAAACTTAAAGACAGAAGAAAATGTGTGAATAAAAAAGCCTTGTAAAGGGAATAACTTTAGTTATCAGTAGACAAAGTTTGATAATTTTTAATAATTTAATTTCTTATTCTATAAAAACTTAAGGTTCCATTGTGTTTATGAAATATTTCATTATCAATTTATAACATTTGAATAATATTAAATGAACCTTTGGAAGATAGAGAGATTCTTTATGATTAAGTTAAGAGTTTTTCCTATACTTCAATTGATTTAATATAATTTTAAAAATACATATATATATTTAATATCCTATACTAAAATGTAATTACCCATTTATGGATTATATATTTGCAGAAATTATGATTTATTTCCAGTGTTAATATTTTTTTTGCTTTGCCCCAGCACAGCATCAAAGGAGGCCGCCTTTTGCCGCTGCCTTTTGTCTTATTAATAATTCACATTAACGCTTTGCGAGTGCGGCCAGGTTGCCGCCCGTTTTGGGGTTGCCAAACTCCAGGACGGGAGGACCCTAAACGTGGGCCAGTGTGGCCAGCCCCCTTTGGAGAATCGAACTTATCGGGGATGCAGCATCTGAACTTGCGGCTGGGGCCTCTTCAAGCCGCTTGACATAAATGCCGAAAGCGCACGAAATGCGAGCCGGGCTCAAATAAATGGTCAATAAATAAGGTGTGAAATAGCCAAGTGGGCTGAACCGGTACCGGGGACCAGCTGAATCGGTATAAGAAACCGTATTCCCAGGGACGTTGCAATGAAGTGCTTTAGATATTTAACTTTCCGTCCTAATGTTATTTATTTTAATTGGCTCAGGTCCCTTTAGGCCCAAGAAGTGGTATAGAGTCAGCATTATTTATATTTAGAAACCCATCCAGGAGTTTTTGAAATATTAACCAAAATAAATCAAAATTGAAATAATACAAATTGAATGTTTCTTTAGAAGAATGTGTTCAGATGACGATCCCGAGTCTTGCGCCCGATACTATTCATTTTGGTGTATAGGTTTTGGAGCTGTTTTGCTTATACTAAACATATTAATGATTATCTTTATTTGCCGCGGTGCACAGCCTCATCTAGGCGGGGTCTTTGGACTTTGGATAGCGTTTTTCGTTTTCGGCATCCTGTTTTCTATAGTCAGTATGATCGCTGGAGGTCTATTGCTGGTAGGCATGATCCAGGTAAGGTGTCAGCCTCTGAAAGGTTAAGGTGTTCTTTGGAGTCATAAATATCATGTGATCCAAGACACAGTATAGTTATTCATAATTAAATGTATATTTAATATGTTCTTTATTTATTATTTCTCATCAGGACGATAAAAAACAGTTTAGACTTGGAAAAATCCTGAGCTACCCCGCGCCTATAATGTATTTCTTTCTAGTCTTCCCTCTAGGTAAGTGAGCACCTATACACTTAATATTAAACAAAGGATATACAAGGACTTTTCTTGATCCCTACAGTGTTTCTAGTTATAGGCGTGTTGAATCTCTGTGAGTACAGGGATGAGCGTTGGCCACCGGAAGATCAAAAACCATGTGAGTATATTTGAAATTGTAACTAATATTTTCGTATTACTTTGTTTTTATTTCCTACAGAATTTTAACTCTGTCAGATCCTATTGCGGCGCATTTTGGAGTTTAAGGTACTAACATCTATGTGTACAAATAATGTAAATCGAAAGTCGGTTAATTAATTGTACAAATGGATGTTAGTAAGCAAAATACTTGAACATAACTTTTTATAATAAATGTATAAACTGTGTGTGTATACCTAGATTTTTAATAATTAAGCAAAATGCATAGCTTTTCCCATAAATTACACCCGTCTGCACCCCTTTTCTGGTTCGCCTGCTGCTGATATTTCCATTTCATTTTCCGATTCCGGCGAACGTCTGTCACATTTGCACGCCGTTTGGTTTGTTTGCCTGGAATCATAATTGCCGCAGCTAGGCGGGGATTACCAGTGTCAGGCCCCCTAATTTGCATATCCAAACAAGGACAACAAAGGCGGAAGGAAGCCAAATGCCGAGCTAAATTATGACAGTCGCGCATGTGTCAAAAAGTAAACAACTCGGCATTTGCATAGGCAAATTAAAAAGGCTTAGTGGTTCTTTATTGGCCTCAGCCGAAAGGTAAACAATTTTCCTAGGCATTAGCTGGGGATGGGTATCCTTGAGCCCCTCAAGAGATTGGATTGGTTTGCCATTTCCTTGCCGGAACGTGCTCCACAAAGTCTGTTCGAGAGGGGCTGTCCCTTCGGGATTTTATAGCCTCCAAAGTTGGCTACGCTTTCAGAGATCCTGACACGCTTAATTGCCCCGAGCCGAGTGAGTGTAATCAAGGCGAGAGCCATCCGGCCACGTGTGTCCCTTTGATTAACAAAGGGTTCTCGCCAGCCTGCATTTTCCACCAGATTCGCTCGTAAATCTCGCCCAGAAATTAATACGGACGAGCGCAGTCGAGGGAGCTTCATTCATTGTGGTCATGTAGCGTCTTAGCCGCATATCCCTTAAATGATGTACAAAAGGAAGGACCTACAGGTGATGGGTCGAATTTTTGATGCTGCGTAAGTACACTTGAGGAAAATCGTCAGGAAAATTCGAGTATTAATTTATGAAATTTTTACTAATGAGTTTACCAAAATTTCATTGTAGGATCACCTAGTTTTATTTAGTTTTTTACTTTTGCAGGGTATATATATTTAATACACAACTGAATTGTATATTTCCACCTTAAGAAATAAATAAGTTTATAAATTTAAT
Source organism: Drosophila seguyi (assembly GCA_008042675.1). Taxonomy (NCBI): domain Eukaryota; kingdom Metazoa; phylum Arthropoda; class Insecta; order Diptera; family Drosophilidae; genus Drosophila; species Drosophila seguyi. The sequence goes on along the minus strand of VNJU01009953.1, from coordinate 74,760 downwards.
ACTAAATAAATTTCTCATAGCCAGAGAGAATTTCTAAATATTAATAAACAATAAAAACTTCGTGCCAAAAAAGTAACACACGTTCAAATTATTAACTCCCATTTATGAGCTTAAAATTATTAAAAATAAAATTAAATAAACTTCGGACTTACTTAAAATAGTTTAAAATATATAAATATTATTTTATAAACTATAAATAAACCAAAACTGACCCCAGAGCAGGACAAACCCCCTTAAATCCCGGCATGCCACATGCTCACCCTCCATTCGAGTATATAAAAAGTAGCTCTGGATGAAGGAATACAAGAAAAAAAAAGGAAAACGCCAGCAAAATCGTAGAAAAAAGGCCAAACGATGGCCATAAATGGATCAACTCGCCAGTGAGCGCACCTGAGGCCACGCAGGATGGCAGGATAACGGAGCAGCACCCCATCCTGCCCGAGAGCAATAATAGCCGGCGAGAGTGCCGCCGTTTTATGGCCCAAACATGCGTCCACAGCGCTGTCAGAGGGAGGAGGGTTTTCGCATTCGCATTCGCATCCTCAGCCTCAACCCCCACCAGGGTCCTTCGCTTCGGTTTCAGCTGCAACAAATCAGTGCAAGGATTTTTTTACGATTAACTGCGTAATTGAGTCGTTTGGCTAAAGACGCAGCAGCAGCGGCAGGAGCAGGAGCTAAAGCAGCCACAGCCACAGGACAAATTCCGGCCAGGGTAAATTTAATTAAACTGTAATAAAGCAAAATCCTCTGCCACTGCCACTCCCCCGCCCAATCCATCGTTGTGTAATGAGGGCTAAATCAGGCTTAAGCAGCCGCCCACTAAGTAAGCAGAAAAAATTGACATAAAACTTGTCTTTCATGAAGTGGGGGCCCTGCCTGAGGTGAGCCCAGGGTTTTGGGCTGAGGCAAATAAAGCCATAGGCCAGCCACGCCCCCCAGCCTCGATATTGAGGCAAATTGAGGCAGATTTATCAAAGACAACAACAGTGGGTGCCATAAAAAAGTTTATGTCTGGCGAGGAAGGTGAGTACGAAGCGGAAAGAAATTGCGGATAAGCACCAAAAGATGTGCCAGGCTAAGAACAAAAAAAGAACCAAGGCAGAGAAAAGGAAAATGAGAGGGGAGAGAGCAGCGAGGAAATGCAAAGCATTCGTCGAACTTCGGGTGGGCGGAAAATGGCAGGAAAATGACAGGCGTAAGGGCGGGGCAGGTGGAAGAACTGTGCCGTGGAACCGCAAAATGGCTGCTAAACTGACAAGCGAACTTTATTATTTGGTTTTTTTTTAGCTTTTGCACATCTTATTTATACACAAGGGAAAATGTTAAAGAACTTCTTTAAAAAATAATAAATAGCTTATAATTTATAATTTTAATTTATGAATTTATGTATCAATCATCATATGTAAATATTTTTAAGCAGAAAACTAGGGTTCATTAATGTTTTCAAGACTTTAAAATAGTTTAAAAGTTTTGAAATTTCTTCCAGGTTACTAAATCTTCTAGAAATATATACATTTATAACTAATAAATTGCAGATATTTCTTAGATTCTGTATTCCCTTATTTTAATTTATTTGGTATATAGCTTCAAATTAAATATACAATCATAATAATTAACAAATTCTTTTTTAATCCTTCACAAATATCTTTTTAAATTCTATATAAATTATTTATTATATATATTTTAATTTTTGTGCACAGTTGTGCTTTATTTTTTCTGTAAACTTTCCGGAGTTTCCACCTCACTCCACTCACGGCCAGGGATTTGCTTCGATATGAATGTGGAACGTGGCGCTGGAAGGACGCAGCTGCTCTGGCTAAATTGCTTTGCATGCAGCGCTTAAGTGGCAAGTGGGTGGATTTTTTTTTGTGGGCGGGGCTTTCAACCTAAGGTCTTCCCAGTTCAATTTGTTGCGAAAGGAATCGCAATGTGTTTATGCGTAAAGATGTGTGTGAAAGAGCATGAGATACATAATCAGAAATACTAGACAAGATGGGATAGCAGAAAAGTTGGTCAAAGAAGGGATGTTGGAGATAAGGATAAGGTTTTCATTTTGAATGAAAATTAGACACTGCATTAAAAACTTAATATTCTAAAATAAATTGAAGGCATTTAGTAAAGAATACAGAAATATTACAAATTAAATTGTATCTAAATCGGTGTGACCCTAGCCCTAAGGTTGTATTATTTTCTAGACTAATATCAACATTATTTAATTACTTCCTTTAGAAATACTTGAGATACAATACCTTCTCCTATAGTAATTTATTCTGTAAGAACTAGGTTAATAACTGCCTTTAAAGTGACCCAACTTCTCACAGTCCCGCAAACCCTCAGCTCTCTTTGCATACGCTTTATGACACTCGGCAATTAATACAGATTTGTAATGCAATTTGAGTCTTAATTGCTGGGCCTTTCGACACGGCCGACATGTGGCAACTTCCTTGAATTATTTACTAAGCTATACTACTACTATAGTGCATACCGTACAGGTATCTCCAGATTGGCCATAATTTTGTACGCTAAGTTGGCAACACTTTGCAGTTGGCAATGCGTGTGCCATTGCCTTTGTGTGTTTATTTTTTAATTGCCGCAGCTTTTCAATGGAAATGCAACTAATTACGGACACGCAGCAGGCTGGCAAAATTGTTGATAATTAACAGGTTTTCTCTCTGTCTCTCCCTGACAGAGGAAGTTTTCTTCGGCGAGTGTTGAAAAATGCATTTCACATTCGCAATTGCAACTGCAGTTCACAATTGCATTCACACACGACTGACGCCGCTCTGAAATGGATACCCATGGATAATTGTCGGCGCATAATAAAGAGTCAAAGTGCTGAAATTAAGCGGAGAGGCGGATGCAGACTTTTTGCATTGAAATTATGTCATTATTTTGGTCAGAATTTGATTAAGGGAAGTATATTCCAGAAAGTCTGATCAAAAAATTAAAATTAAACCCCAAACAGCTTATTTAAATTATTAAGCATTCGAAATCAAGGATCTCTTAACCACTTTTTTTAAATTTATTATGCGACATGGAACTAAACTAAGCACAAATGATTGAAAGCCTTTATCTAGCCCAATAAATAATCTCCGATTCCCTTGGACTCTACATATTTCCTCTGGCACATTTACACACCTATCAAAAACAGCTTTGTCTCCGCCGAGACCCTCTCGGAGTTCCGTGACCGAAATAAGCTGTCAAAATAGGAGAAACCCCCAGCAGATGTATGGCAACTTGCATGCTGGTCAGTGAGCACCACAAACCGCACATAAATTAAATACTCTTAAAAAACAACCGAAGAAAAACTCGAGACTGAGAAACGTTTAGTGGCGCAAATTAATTGAGCAACATTAATTTCGAACCGACCGAAAATAACTCACACGAACGCCAACGAAGTCGAATTAATAACCGAAAATTGTTGAGTCCCAATGGCGGTGTTTCACAGCTTAGAATTTGGTGTGTGTGTGGTGTCTATGGTTCGAGCATGGGGAAAATGTGGCCACATGCAAGTATCCACCGAAGTCCAACCACCCGGTGGAGAGTGGTGGGGAACCAACCACATTTTTTGACGCCTGCTGCCCCGGTGCAAGCGAGGCGACGCCAAAAACTTCATTTACAACTTAATTTGGCGCCATCAACGGGCTGCTGCCCCTGTCCCGCCGCCGACTGCCATAATTATGGCAAATTAAATGCAAAATGTGTTTAATCTTAAAACTCCCCGCAAAACGAACCACGAACCACGTTGAACGTCGAACGCCGAACGCCGCACAGGTTATTTTGCACTTTGATTGCGCTGTAAATTTGTCTGCAGCTCAACCGCTAGGCAATTTTCGTAGGCCGAACAGGATTCGAGGAGTGTATATTAGGTTATACACTAAGTTTTTACTATAAGGTTAAATATTTAAAAAGGAAACGTGGTTTTAAATAATAAAATTTAGTTGATAATCAAAGAAAATTGTGGAAAATATTGTCAGATACTTTAGTTAAAATTCAAATGATATAAATATTTTAAAAATCGACGTTCGATCGTTTGTGCTCGATATTAATATTATGTAAATTCTATTGTATGCATTATAGTCTTGCATATATTTTAAAAATTATTCCCAAATTTAAAAATAAATTAATTTCAAGTAGTTAAACAAAGGAAAATGTTGAAGATATTGTTAGGTACTCTGTGTAGATACAAATACTGTACATAGTGTTAAATATTCCGCAACCTAGATTTTACCCTCGATAATTCTGTTCTGTAAGTTGTATTTAAAGCCTTTAAGTCTTAGAAATTATATAGAATATTTAATGTAATATTTAACATAATTGGTAAGTTGTATTTAATAAAAACCTTGAAGTCTTTTGCCTGAATTTAAATTAAACCTTTTATTAAAACGTAAAATTGATAATAAAAGAAATTGCTAATTGATAGGGTTGTCTTTTAGCTTATTTATAATTTAAATAAATTCCAGTTCAATTCTTAAAATATTTTCTTTAAAACAGATTTTTCAATTAATTTTTTTTGCTATTTTCCAAAGAGTATCTGCAACTCCTTCAAAGCTAAATACACAAATTTTTATACATATATTCCGGTTGGAGTTGCCGAGAATCCCATGGACGTAGTCGTGCTTATAGTTGTTGTCGTCGGTAATTATAGCGGTCGGCACACTAATCAGCGTAATGTGCGAGCCATAACTATAGGCAAAAGTCAACGCATGAACGGGCACAGGCAGAGGTGGAGCTGGAAAAGCACTCGACTTTGATTACACGCGAATAACCAAAGAGACTGGCTTATTGAAAGGCGGCGAGGATAGCGAGGATACTGCGGATACCGACACCGACAGCGACACTGAGGCTGTGTCAAAACAATAAAATACCCAACTAATTAAGGCTGAGATGAGGCCACAGCTGCCGTGACAGGAGGATCTATATATGTACGATACGTTTGTAGTCTGCTCCCATTCCCTGTGGATAATTTATGGGCAACTTCACAGGCCAAGCGAGAACATAAACAGTCATATTTCCCAAACACAGGATCCTGGCGATCGCTCCGAAATCTGTCACTCCCCTTTCAGGAGAAGGATCGTTGCTGAGGTTGGGCAACAATTGACTTTAAAACGCACAATTGCTGGCAGGGTGTGTGTCTTTTTGGGCCATTTTATGGCGTTTGCTCATTAGTGCAAATAGAAGAGGCCATTCAGTCGGGGAGGCCCGAATTCACGGGAAACTTGTTTGCGGCTTTTTGTTCTGTATATTTACACAGCTTGCCAAAAAGGGAGAACGATGAAGGCCAAAAGGTGTTAAACTGGCAAAAACTCACTCCGATCCGTTGGCAGTTTTTCCCCAGTTGAAAAGCTGAAAATCTCCCTGTTGTTGTGATCTGTTGTGTGGTTTTTCCGGGTCCTCGGTACTCGAGAGTAAACAAAGTGTCCCGGGCTGATGAACAGCGTGCCACATTGCCACATTCATTTATCACAGTTGGACAATGGACTGTCCTCCTTTTTTTTTTTGGCACGATCTATTGGGATAATGGTTACCAGTAATGGTTTCAAACCTCACTCTGTTTATAACCGAGATATGTATGCAGATCTCAAGGTGGGTGGCTTACAAAGAGAGTTGGTTTATATAAGGAAAATGTAGATTTTAAAAGGAATATTTACCACGAATTTTAATATTTTAAAAACTTTATAAAACCAAGGATAATTATATTCACCAAATATTTAAATATAGAGGGGATTTTTAAGAGTACATCCTCTTGCATGAATAGTGCTACCTTTATGTATTTTTTTAATATTTTAAACTTTAAAACTTTCCTTCCACAGAACCCTTAACCCATCGATACATTCTCCAACCCCTTGTATTAAACAGAAGCTGCATCTTTTTGAATTAAACAAAAACCGACCTTTGTACTCCCGCCTCCTTTAATATTCCCTATTATTTTCAGCTTGAGCTCACCCACGATCTCGGGACTAAATGATCTTTATCGCATTGTCCTTGCCTGGTTTTATTTTGACCGCGACTTGCCAACAAATGAGTCTAATTTGTCAAAATGACCGGTGAGAGCATTTCTTTTTCTGGATTCCCCCTCCAATATCATTCCTTTCTTTTCAATTTCCGATACGAATTCCTGGGCTGCAGGCATGAAAATTCCATTTGACAGGCTTGGGGGGCCTTGTTATTAATAAGTCCTGATCCCGATCCTGTCAACTTATGCGGCACATGTCGAAGGCACGCAGGCAGGCAGCCGGGCAGGCCAGCAGGAAGCAGTCGGGAATACCGTTGGCTGGACAGTGATTAAGCGAGAATTAAATGTCAGGCGGTAGCAGCAGATGAGGGATCCAGATCCTCAGATGGAGATCGAGATCAGGAACAGGGAACGGGTAACAGATCGGGCCACTAGGCGTGAAGAGTGGAGAGAAGATCTTGACTAATATGCTAAGCCCCGAGCCACGATCACCACCAAGCCACCAACTGTTGGCAGTAAGTTACCGGGGAAAAAGAAAACCAAAAAAATCAATCCAAAACCAAAACCAACACCATATAAAATATGCAAAAAAGGAGTGAAAAAAAATAACATTTTAAATGCGAGACGTCAATCAACGCAGCGTCAGCTTCCAACTGCCAAACTGCCAACTGCTAACAAAGGCCAAAAATGAAATGATTAAAAAAAGATTATAAAGTTCGCCAGCAGGGCAAGTTCACAGAGAGAAATTGGACAGCAAAAATATAAAAGAAATATTTAAAGGAAATTTGTATACGTGTAAGAGAAAATAAGTACCATAAAATATAAAGAATAATACAGATTATTTTACTTACGAAATGTTCAAAAGATATTGAATATCTGGTTTATTAATCGGAAAAATATAAGAAAATATAGAAGAAAAAATAATGATTAATTTATGCAAGTAAAATGTAAAAATAGTTCGTATAAAAATATGTTCAAAATAGAGTCAAGAATTCTCAAAATAATATTTTCAGGCTAACTAATTTTCAGGTAAATTAAATGCAATAATATAAATATTTTTTAAAGTCATATAACTAATTGAAAATAAATACCTAGAACATTTGCCAAATATTTTGCTTCTCTGGTTTATTAATAATTGCATTTTAATTGTGTTTTATACTAAATATATTTACTAAATTAATATAAATAATTTCACTGTGCACACTTTTTCAATATTATATATATTCGCTTTTATGGCTCGTCGTTCACTCAACTCCCGGGACTCATTAAGCAGCCATGACGAATGGAATTGAAACTGATATATGAATACCCCGACCAAGTCTGGATTGAAGACGCTTACGATCGCTTTATATGGCAGCTTGTTTTGGCCGTCGTTCACTGTACAGTGATCACTGTTAGCGGTGTCAATCGACTGGGGTGGTCTGTCTTGCTGATTTTGAGGTGACTTGGCGTGAATTTGTTAACTTTTGCTTGAGATTTCAAGCTGGGTTTTAGGTTGAATTTCAGTTCCAAGATTAAGATTCGAGTTTGAAAATAAAGAAGCTAATGGAATATGGATGCTCCAAGTTTATCTCTTGTTTAACTCATGAAAGAAAATTGCTAAGCCCAAGAAATATTTGCAGAAAAAAATCGTATACAAATTCCCTAATATCTGCAATGTTAATACAAATTTTCTAATTTAAATTGTGGCCTACGCAAGTTTATATATTACATAGTTCCAGCTTTATTTATCTACTTATTAAATTCTATTTATTCACCCAAAAAAAAAAAACAAATAAAGCCCTGGATCACTTAAGCCTTCCACTAACTCAAGCTGTTGCCCGGCATAAATATTTCTGCGCCATTTTCCACATCAAGAAAAAACTGTCCTCTAATGCGCCTAAGCTGTGGGTTCCCAAAACAAAAAAACCCAAACCAAATGTAATCAAATCAGGTAAATTTGTCATAAAATACCACACAACACAACACGATATCAACGAGAAAGGAAAATATGAAGGAAAAACTAATTTTGAAATGGATTTCGTACGCAGTTTTGAGCACAAATGGCCCAGGACTTTGGGCTCGCACTCGGACTTGGACTCGGACTCGGACTTGGTCTTGGTCTTGGGTGTCCTGCAAATTATGCGAAACCATTTCGAAATTGAACGCATGACAGGCAGCACCCTCAGACCTACACCCACACCCATCTCCATCTTCATTCCCTTTGCCTTGGCATTACGACATTGGTCAGCAGAAAACTTGCAAGTCAGGCGGCTGTGTCCTGCTGCTGCTGCTGCTGCTGCTCTCTAATAATAAAACAGCTCGGGACAAAAGAAAAACTAATAAAACAAAAGTTTCCCCATTGCCCTCGACCATTTGTTGTTTACCTTTTTATGTTAAATCACCGCAGCAATAACAAGAACAAGGATATCGCATATATAGCATCGTATAACATATGCGACCCGTGTCTGGACCAATAAGCGTTCGCAAAAAGATGAACTTTCATATACGGTGGGGATTCTGTAAGGTGAACTTTAAGAAGCTCTGAAAATATTAATCAAGAAATCCATTGAGCTTCTACTTTTAAGGTTCTTATAATAAATATTTTTAACACGATTTAATCCAAATTCTATAAATAAAATGTATAACGATGAATATTATGATACAAGTGAAAAACAGCTCACCTTAGGAACTGTTTAAAATAATTATATTATATGCATAAAGTATTATGAATAAATTTAACTAAAAAACATGTTTAATACCTTTACTTTCCACATTAAAAATTTAATTAGACAAGAGAGTTATTGTTTCAGTATCTTAAACTTGACAAAGTCAAAATGAAAACTTCAAAAATATGAAATAAAAATGGTTGCTTTATGGAACCAACCTCATTTTCAAATAAATTTTTTTTATAAGAATCCTTGTTTCCTTTACAGAAACTCCCCTGTACTCCCATTCTGTGTGCACCTTTTCGAGATCTCCGCTTTGGTTGTTTGTGGCCTGGGTTCGTGATTTGCTAAACTTATGAAATTACTTTACGTGTAGCCTCGGCATATCACCTCATCCCACATGTGGCCTAAACCGCTCAAGTTTTTGTGGCCCTGTCCCGGCCATTTGGTCAATTCCTGCGGCTGTCATTGTGCTATTCCAACGCCTTATCTCTTCAGGATTTACATAAAAGACGGAAAGGAAGGGGAACCCCTTCTATTCTTTTTTCTCTATCTTTTGGTGCAAAAGTTTTACGCAAGTCCATATGTTGGATTAGACGATGTGTGGGGGAGAGAGGAAAAAATCCCATAAATAGAAAATCACATTAAGTTTTCTGAAAACTCTGCTGTACCCCCCACAATTGTTTGCATATCCACAATTTCTCTGAAAGATAAGCGTTGCCAAAGTTTAGGTTTATGGCCGCCACGTTTCTTCATCCTGAAAAACTTCTTATTCCTTTCTTGTTTTATAAATATTTTATTTCGTTTAGTTTTTTGGTAAATTTTGTGCGATGGTCAAGCGGAGATTGTTAGTAAATGTAGAAGAAAATATATAAAAATAATTCTTCTTTCTAATATTTTTCCACAGTCTTTTTAAGTAAATAAACATTTTTATTATGGACTCAGTACTTTTTTATTCACTATTTCCGCCTGCCAAATGGACACGCTTTCTTAGGCCTGACTTTGGGCAATTTACGAATTGACAATCTAATATTTCTACGCAATTTACGCAGAGAAAAACTGCATGAGAAACCCTTTAATAAAAACCCAATGGAGCGTTAAGAAAAAGCAGTTAGTGGTTCCCAGACTTTGATTGAGAGTCAGGCGGGGGGGAAATAACAAAAAACAACTCTGGAAAAATAAGAAAAATAAGAAAACTCAAACAGTTCAATAACGAAAACTGTCGCAGGCGAGGAGGCTCTTAATTTGGGCAAATATCTCTGGCAGCGTGTAATATTGACTACAAATGCATGTGCAAATGTTGCCACGGTTTGAAAGGATTCCCAAGGATTGCGGAATAGCAGCGGCTGTGACAACGTCCACTTCCCTTTCCCCACAAATCGCAGAGCTTGGTACAAAAAAAAAAGTCAAAGGCAAAGGCAATTTAAGCCAGAAAAGGGTGTCACATGTGCCAAATGACTTTTGCGTGTGGAAATGACAATGATTTCTGCTATGTAGACAATAACGAAATGCAAACAAAGGACAAACAAACGGTATGGTGGTACAGAGCGAGGCGGTGGCAGGACATCACGGCAGGACGAGTTCATAGAGCGACATTTGCATTTGCCTGCCATATTCGTAAATGAAATTGCGAGAGAGAGGAGACAGAGACAGCCAGCAACTTCAAATTAGTTTTTGGCCCCAAAATAGTTGTCGCTGCCAAGGAAATGATTAAGCCACCAAAACTGCCAATTTTGTGGTCTGGGTTGGCGCTGGGAAAAATTAGAGGGCCTTTGAATTGAGTTAATCAGGAGCATATTGTATTTATTTGTACTAAATTCTGATTTTTTAAATATAGTTTAGATATTTATTAACACTTTTGTATGTTTATAAAATGTTATTTAGTTATTCTTTAGTTAGAACATTAATTGTCATAATCACAAACATAGAAAAATTTAATTTAAATATTTAAATATTTAGTATCATCTATCTTAAATTATATTTAGTAAATCCTTTATTTTGTCTAGTTATTCTTTACTTGTGTTGGGATTTAAGGCTGAGGAGTGATGGTAAATCGCTTCTATAAAAAATATAGTTGGGGAACTAGAGGTTTTTTTTGTTTATTTTAGGAAAGAACTTAATCTGATTTAAAAATACACCTTTTTTGTCCATTAACATCCTTAAAAATAACCCCTTTTTAATTTAACAAAATTCGAGTTAAAGCAATCGGCAATCCGGTTTTAAAAATATATACATTTCTTCAACTTTCTTCCCTTGGCTTCCCTAATTTCTCTCACTGCTTAGCCGCCTCGTCCTTGTTCCTTGGCAGGACGCGTCACATGTTGGCTCATAAAGCTGTCACAAAATGACTTTACAACTTAATACACGGACATGGCCCAGAGCTGGGCTTGAGCAGAGCTGGCGGGCCGAGCTGGAGACATAGACATCAATCACATTGACTGCCGCAAAATATAAACGTCAGGCCAAGTCGGTGCGGGGGCGAGAGAAGACCCCCTTAAACATAGCTCTGGAATGGCGTGATCCTAGTTTCCCATCCGCGGACAGACGGACAGCTGGTGTCCCTCCAGATGCCATTAGGTGGGAGGAACATTATTTTGACCGCAAAGCTCTCCAACTTTTTGTTTAGAGACCGCGGTCCGCGAAATTGCATCTGGCAGCTGTCTAAATGTCTCGCGCACTTTTTGCGACACTTGTCGCGGTCCAGGAAAGGATCCGCGGATTCGATTAAGCGGAGAAAATCGGACAGGACATCAATGAGGTCTTTGCTAGCTGCCAAATTTTCATGCTAATTTGACGTCTTGGGAGGAGAGAAAAGGAGTGTTTTTGGAATGTTCAGAAAATTTAGAAGAAATTACAAATGTGTTTGGGTTTTCATAAGGATTTTTTAGTGAAGGTCTAATTACAAATATATTTTCTTTGTGGCTTTTGGGAGTCTACTTAATTACTTTATAAATAAAAATTTATTACCTATTTAAAAAACTCTTTCTAATTATTTTTTCCTGCAACATTATCAAGTTTTAAATAAAATTTAACATCTGTCATAATTCCCAAACAAAATCCAGATTAAACCAAATAATTGCTAGTTTTTCAGTATAATTTTCAATTGACAAGCATATATTTCCACATCCATTATCCAATTGATTTTACAAGGTCCAGCACAATAGGCACTTGGCAATTTGGCAACAATAGACATCGTCATCGACATTGGACATCTACTTTTTTGAAATGGCTAATTTCGCCACTAATCCACGTGTTGTGCATATATTGGTCGAAATGTAATGAAATCGGGCAATTAGCTGGAGCAACAAAGCGGCAACCAACGCGACGATAAAGCCAAATGATGATGATTAGTAACCCTCGGAAATGATTGTTTCTCCTATATATATATATGTATATATATTTTTTCATCGTAATGGCCGTCCCATATCGCACATTTACACTCCTCCAATGGCGCTCATTGCATGTCAACTATACAGATACCAACTATAGAGTATATAACTTGGTAAATAATCAAAGTCAGGGGCGGTGGTAGGTTGGGGAATTAATGGGGTGTATTGGGGGTAATTAGGGATATTTAGAGGGGGATTTGGAAAAGTTTTGCATAGGGAAAGGTATGATACAATTATGTCTTCTACTTATATATTATTTATATCAAAAGAAATTAAAAATAGCTGTCTTATTTCTTTGTCTGCCTGGGATAAAAGCTCTTAAAATGTTAATAATATGTATAAGATAATTATATATATTTTGTATATTAAATTAGCTAACTTATTTTAATTTTTTTTACATAAAATAAATCTTTAATAAGTTTATCATATTTTATATTTCTAATTTCTGTAAAGATAGATCTCATTTGGTGAATAAACTACAATAATATTGTGAATTTTTGAAGCTTTAAATTGTCAACAAAAATCTATATAAATAAACTTATAAAGAAATAAATTATCACCACTAAATTGTACCCAAAAAACCCTATCCTTTGGACGCCCCTGCTCAAAATCCAAAACACTGAGACCCAAAATTATCGAAATGCCAACCGTTTGCGCTCTAATTACATGGCAACCTCCAGCGGCAAAATAAAATTGTCACCTGATGGTGGTGGTGGCTGGTTGGTGATGTGTGTGGGAGGCCATTGTTTTTTCCTCCCTGCACGTAATCCCAGCGAAATATAATTGCCATATAAAGCAGAGAATAAAACCATGAAATGAAAAATTGCTTGCGTGAATTTGTTAAAGTTTAGAGCTTCATTTTGCAAAAAAACAAGCAGTAAAAAATATATATAACCGCGATGGAAAAAGCAAATGTCGCGCACGAACTTGGCCATAGTTAATTGCTGCTGGCTGCACCTGCTCAAATGTGGGCGTAGCCACACGCCCGCCCCTTCTTTTCCTTTCCCCTAAAAATAAACAAAGTCGAGCTATTTGAGACCGCTCACACCAGATCCCGCCTGATTGCATCTATTGTCGCATGAGCCAAGCCCCCGATCGGATCGTTGGACCAACCCAGTCCATGTAATTTGCCATTGACAGGTTGATGTTGATTTTCAGTTGTTTTTTTTTTTTTTTGGTTGGTGGGGGTTCCAGGGTTTGCTGACTGGATCCAGGAGTATATTATTATGTATATAGAGTTGTGCATACATTGCATGGCTTTCATATCCGCATCGCGTGCTGCATGTCAACGCGTGTGTTCCAACGTAATTGTCGCTGACTTGGTGGCCATTGCCAAGATGGCGGCGTCCTCTGGTTTTAAATGGAAGGACCATGGACTGGGGATCCTTAAAATGCAAACAAAATCTATCTGAAATTCTATCTGGAAAACTATCTAAAATTCTATATTAAAATCTATCTGAAATTGTATTTAAAATTCTATCTGAAATTCCATTTTAAATTCGATCTAAATTTGTTTATAATTTGTAAACATTAGAAGAACCACAAGAAACTTTTGGCATACCTTCTTTTTTAAATTCCCAGAACTTAATTTGAATTCCCACAATTTCATTTCAGAACCCAATAAATTCGTCCACCTAAACTCCTCAAAGTTTTCCCATTTTTGTTTTCATTTATAACTTCTCCATAATCTCCTTAGAATTCTATAATTTTTGGTAAATTTTTCAACCCATCTCCCCACTGTGCAGTGACAGCAATTTGCACCGCCTGCATCCGAGAGGAGCCGGAGGAGCGTGCTTAGCGGCCATCAGGCGGAGCTTTTGCACCGCCCTGTGATTAATTGCAATAGGCGCTCGCTCGGCAATGATTGGTTCCTGGTAAACTTCGCACTGTCATGCCATCGAACGTGGACACGGAATGCAGATGCAGAGATGGCGGCTTCTAGGAAACCCAAGCCAGAGAGAGAGGGAGATCCAAATCCAAATACCGAACCCAAGCCCAGTCCAAAGTGCCAGACAAATCAGCGTCAGTTCCTGGGAGACAGAACGGAGCTGAAGTCGGCGATAAGATCACCTTGTGCGTGGGATGCGACTTCTTCGGATGGGGAAAACTCTTCTTTGACTCCTCTGACTCCTTCGACTCCCCCGACTCCTGTGACTCCTCTGCCTCCTCGTTGATCTTTCACACCTTGCGCCTGGCATCAGCTTCCTCTGCAAGTGAGAAACTCGCTTTGTTGTCAAAAGATTTCCATTGTTTTCCGCACTTGGCTTGGTTTTCCTGGGATCGGTTATGGGATGTCCTGGCGATATAAATCGCATTAATCACTCGGTTTGGGAACAATGGGACAGCAAGGTGTGATCACAGTTTTGACAGCGGCAATGACAAGAGACTTTTATTTTTTATTGGCCAAGATGAACAACCTGTGTCCGTGTTTCCCGCTTCTCGATTCAATAGAATACCTGACCCGGCCGGAGCTGACAAGGTGTCTGCCCTTTTTTTCCCCCATTGTTTGGGTTTCGGTTAAGATCTCTTTATCCCCTCCATCCACCTCGAAATCCAACTCCGAGTCATTCGATGGCAATTTATTAATATTTAATAAGCCAAGAGGAGAGTTTTGGGCAGCGAGTTCTTTGAGTTCTCAGTTCTGATCGCTGAGCTCTTCATCGTGTGGGTGGCTTCGATGTGGGCACATTCTTTGCTTCCCATTGATGGCTCTGATTCCATCTCTGTGTGTGGTTCTTCCCACCTTGGGTTCATCATATGATATATATTCTCTCTCTACGGCAGCCAGGTTCTTGTACGCTTTGATCTAACCGTTTTGTTTATGTTGAACAAGCAATTTGCAGCTTTGACAGAGAAAGAAAATCAGGGAAAACTCTTTGATAGAAATACTAGAAAGCCGTGAAAAATAAAGTATTTATAATAGAACTACTATAAAAACTATTACAATATTTCACAACGTATTTTAAATGAAGAATTATGAAACTTTTAAAAGCTTAAAGTTCTTGTTCAATTACGAAACATATAAGATAATAAAAGAAGTCATGAAAAAAACATATTTCAAGCTTCAATAAAGAGCTCTTTCTTTTTCAAATATTCTTCTTATATCCTAACAATTTTCCTAAATTGTTCTTTACTCTAGAATTTCTCTAAATTTCCCTCAGTGCACCAATTAACTCTCGCCACGTTCATCACCGACAACAGCAGCAGCAACAATTGCTGCAAGTTGAGCTCATAAATTTTGACAGCAAACGGAACGCGTGTTAATAATAATTTCAATTGCCGCCACCAACATTTGATCTTCTCCGCCTGGTCGGGTATTGGGGGACTTTAGAGATTCCCTCGGCCAGGATGTGGTTTTACGCCAACGATCGTTAATCTCCTGGTCTGAATCGGGAGTGTATAGGATTGGTTTGGAGCTAGTACATTTGATGTGGCAATTACCATGTGGCAGGAAACAGTCGTGCGGCCAAAAACAAATGCATCTGCATATCTACCTATCTCAGATATTTGTATCTGCATCTCAGCATCGCGGCAACACGGCAACATGGCAACATGGCAACAGTGGGCGTGCATCATTGGCAATTTTACCATATTATCAACGCATCTGTGAGCCGACAAAGTGTTTTCAACGCTTTCGGTAGTTGGAACAGCTTGGGAATGTTGCTGCTGCTGTTGTTGCAAGTTGTTGTTGTTGCTAGTTGCAAGTTGCTGTGTGCTGCAGCTGGTAGGCGTTGCCGGAGCCTGCGAGCCGCGCTTCGATCCCGATTCGATTAATTTTCGCATTAAGCTCGGGCACAGCTCCGCCCTGGCGATGGGCAGAAAGGATTTGCTTTAGGTACACTTTAAAGAATAGGGAGTGATTTTTTTAGAAAAAATACTAAAGGAATATAAAAGGGTTTAAATGGTAAATTAAATAAATATAATAATTCAATTATAATAAATAAAATTGTAATAATTATAAAGCATTTTTTAAGAGCATGTCAGAGGCTTCCTAAAAACCCTTAAGTAAAGAGAACTACAACTAGTGGAATATTATCTTAAATATTTATTTTCTCTCTCTACAAACCTCCTAATAGAATTCCTTTGTAGTTTACATTTTCCTAAAGTGTTTTAATATTTTAAAAATATTTTCCAAGTGCACAATTCTTTGCAGTTGTGGGCGCGGTAATGAAATCAAATTAGGCAGAGATCTCCTTGTTGCTGGCGGCATAATTGATTTGCTTTGCTCCTCTGCCTGCTGGCAATTCCAATGATTCTGATTCCGATTCCGAATCCGAATCCGATTCCTATGCTGTGACTCCCTCGCCCAAGGATAATTGCCGGTGTCCTTGGCTTTTGTATCGAATTGCAGCAGGCAGCACCTGCGCCTTCAAGTGACACGCTCCGCTCGCACTTCGCCAGCTCAAGGATGGCCGTAAAACCCAATTGTTTGCAATTATTATTTTTTCTGTTCCAAAGGATTAAGGCTGCAGGAAAAAAACAAAACAAAACCATTCGCTACGCAATTTGTATGCAACAATAAGAGGATGAAGACAGAAAAAAATCTCGAAGCGAACACACATGTTGTTTCGATTTCGGGCGGCAATAAAATTGATATATCCTTTGGCACAATATGGCCACCGCCATGTGCATTTAGATGGCCATGTCCTGACACGGCTTCCACGGCTGCCCTGGCTTAGTTTCCGCAATTTTTTCCCCTCGCTTATTGGCCATTTAGTGCACGTAGGTAGTAGTCGCAGGCAAAAGGAGCAAACGCAAAGGAAAATAGTGAAATTTGCCCAAAAATAAAAACTAATGGCCAACGGGGACACAGGATGTACAGGATATATCCGGTGACTTTGCCCTAATCCCGTCAAAGCGTAAACAAAAATTTCGGTTATATAGGAAAGCTGTTCCTGCAGATATTTACTTGATTGGCTTTTACCCCTTCTCCGATTTTTTGAATTTCTTTGCCCGGAATTGGTTTAGTCGTAGATCTTTGTTTCTACATTTTTCCGGTGTTGTTCATAAATAAGTTTGAAGTGCCTTGTTTTGATTTTCTTGATACGAATGCGGCATGCAGGTACATTATGCAAATAACTCAAGGTACAATTTAGGGGAAGCTGTTCTTGTGGTTGAGTTAAATAATTGCTAGAAGTAAAGAGGGTTTTTTGTTTGTATTTTACTGAAAAATTTAAGGGAATCTTAACTGATTTTAAAAATTTATTATAAACTTATTTTTACTTACAATATTGAAAATACTTAAGAACTACCTAAAACCATTGCTAAATAGGGTTTTTAAATTTTTAGCAAAATGTTAAGCTTTTGTTATATTTATGTAGTTGTTATTTAATATTTATTTATTATAGCTTTCAAATAGAACTCATTTGGGCATATATTAAGTGATTCCTTATATCGTTATTTCTCGATATAATACATAATATATTTATAATATAATATAAACCGAAGTATAACATAATTAACACTCTTATCCCTTTATGCCATCATCTTTCAAGCTTCCTTTGCAAAGGAAATACAAAGTCTAAACTTTTTTAAATTACCAAATTAATTTTTTCCGAAATAAAAAAAACTCTCAACATTCCCTATTAATTTGAAAAATACCCTCCACACCTCTATCAATCTTTCTATCTTAATTACCTAGAAAATTTCCACGAAAAATCGCCTAAAACTATTTAAAGAAACGACTATTTAGAGAACACGCCCTCTTAATTTCATTAAATCAAATTCAAATTGCCCAAGAACCGGGAGAAACCAACCCAAAAACAAAGCGATTGCAATTTTTCACTCCAGCCAGGAAAATAAATAGAAAAACAAGGAGCGCAGGAGCCACAAAAAGAAAAAAAAAAAACAGGAAAGTTGAAAAAATATGGTGGCATATGCAAATGAGATTTCAGGGCAGGAAACAAATCATTGAAAAATTGTCACCGAGCCGCGACAAAGCAAACAAAGCGAGCAAAGGGCCGGGCCCAGCACCGTCTGAGTTCCTCCCGGAACTCCCCGCTCCTTTCCGGGCTTTCCTAGCTCTGCGAGAGCTACTCCCTCCACCGATCTGGCCACCATCAACATCACCATTAGTGGCTCAATTGTGCGCCACATCGGCTGGCAACCACGAATCGCATGCAAATGAAACCGCAGCCACAAAAACAACACAGACACTTAGAAAAAATGTGGTGGAAAATATAAAATAAAATGCAGAGTATAATGTACATTAAAAAATAAAATAAAATAACTCTGCTAGAGTTGAAAAATGTTTATAAAAATGTATCTTAAGAAATCTTAGAGATAAAAGACACTGCCTTAAGGGGATCTAAATGGATATTTTGTGTTCACATTTGCTTCGAAATATTATTTTTAATATTTTATAATATAATATTTACAATTTTTTTATTAATTATTTGATTTTGCGAATTTACGCAATGGCATTGGCCTTGTTTTATTTGCAAGCAATTTAAAATTTTCAAATATATATTTAAAATGCCTAAATAAATAACAATCAATTCAACATGAACAAAAAAATATCTTAAAATATATTAAATAAATTAACAAGACATTTTTGTATAAAACAATTTGTTTTTTAAATAATATTAAAACTTATTTTTCTTTAATTTTCAAATTAAATTCATTATTTTTTCCCAGTGCTCGGACAAAAGGACATCATCCTGGGAGGACGCAGGGCGCAGCTGACGAATTGTGAAAAAAGCCTGTGACGGAGGGAAACAAGATGGTGGCACCACCACCAACTCGACCCTCGCCTGCCCCTCTTTTTTCCCGTGGTCTCTATATAATTTTCTGCTGCGTTCACACGCCATCGTCGCATTTTTTTTCCTCCTCCGACCATCTTTTGTTTGGTTCTTTTGGGCAAACATTTAAATTAAAAACATTTACATACGCTACGAGGGCAGGGGGGTTGAGGGAGGTGTGTGTACGGAGGAGTGACAGGAACCCAGATATTCAATTATGATTTTTCAATTGGAGGACTGCGAGCGCACGAGACACTTTTTCAGATAAGTCGCTGGCAGCCGCAGGATGTGCGGGGGATGTCTGGTTCTGGGATCAAAATATTGAATATACATACATATGTATATGGGATATTTCAAGACTACAATATTTTAAAATTTATGGAAAATATTTAAAGAGATTTAATTTGAAATGATATTAAGTATTTCTACGAAATATTAAAATAAAAAATATATTTAGAATTGATTAATTTAGTAAATAAAAGAACTAAAACTTGTTCATTTTTATTTTCATTTTTCACGAGATTAAATAATATTTTATATTTAGTTTAGCTTTTAAACATAATTTTTATTAAAAGAGTTATCTTATATTGCGTTGTGGGAACTAAAAATAATATTAGTAATAATAATATAGCAACAAAATAAATTTTTGGGTAAACAAAAAATTATTTAAATTTAATAAAAGTCTTTTCAGGATAAAATCTTCAATAAATAAGAAAATTGTGTCTAAGAGTATTTCAAATCGATTTTTTTTATTAACATATATAATAATTTTTTGTATTAATTTAAGATATTTTATTTAATATGTTTGAAATACTATTAAACGCAAGAATTAATCAGAATCTTAAAACCTCATTGCAGCAACTCAAGTATCTCACTCATTTCAAAAAACCCACTCATCTCGAGCGTGGTGAGTTAGCGAAACGAAATGGAAACGGAACGCAGATGAAAAGAACCGTAAATTGTCGACGAAATGCAGGCAACTTCCCTTCTACCATCCGCAAACAAAAACACAAAAAAAAAACACTCCACACACACATACCCACACTTTTGGGCCACTCACCATGGCAACAACAAAAGCAACAAAATACCCAAAGAACTGTCAACAGCCGAAAACAAAATGACGAATTTATGAACTTCTCTGCGCCGTCTCTTTCGCTCCCGCTCTCTCTCACTTCCGCGTGCGAAAGAGATAGCCAAGGCACTCAAATGCCGCTCTCCACTCAAGCGTCGACACTGGTTTTGTCTCGCTTGCACTCATACGGAGCTTATGACTTGCTGGCTGGCTGGCCGGTTTGAGTGCATGGGAATGTGTTCGAATTGGAAAATGGAAAGGGAATTGGGAAACAGGGAGTGGGAAATGGAAATGAGTTATATGCCGGGCATCGCTGCTAACGTCGACGTCGCTGCCAGCTGCATGGGAATGCGCCCGCGTTTGTAGGGCCATCTCGCTCGCACACTCATATCGCTCAAATTGTCATAATTGAAAAATGTATCGTTGTTGTTGTTTCCTTTTTGCGGTTTAACGTGCGGTTGGATTACGTGACGTAAGGGGTGATGTGACGTATTTATTTATCTTATTTTTTGTTTTTGTTAAAAGGAAAATGTCTTTGAAAAAATTAGTAAATTACGTTAATGATAGGTAACGTTACGTTTTGGAAAACCCTTTACTACGTTATAACGTAAGCGGCATCAGCTGTTGTTGCTTCTGTGTTTTGGGGGTCAGTCAACGTCGCTGCCTCTGCCAACGTCGCTGCTAGCGTCGCCGTAAGCTTCGCTGTAGTTGTTGCTTTTGTTGTTGTTGATTTTTGCGTTGCGTTTTTGCTTTTCTGTTTTCTTCTGTTTGTGTGTGTTTTTTTCGGTTTTGGCTTTGGCTTTGGCGCTTTTGGCGTTTTACATGGCGAAAAGCGAATTGGGATTCATTCAATGGTCAGCTGCGTGACTGTGAAGCAGCGACGGCGCTCCGGCATTTCTATCTCTCTTTTATTCCCTTATTCACAAATCCCGGCGAGAAAATACGGAAAAATACGGCGAAATACGAAGATAAAAGTACGGACGTTAAAACTCGAAAAGTCGTGTGTTTCGAAACAAAGAGTATAAGCGAAGCAAATGTGGTTTTTTACATCAAATTAAATCAAAAGGTTAACAAAAGTTAAACAACAAAGAAAAAAACTTTAAAATGTTAAACAAAATGTACACTTTTTAATTATAATTTTTAACGCATTTTTTACAATCTTGATAATATATTTATACAAATTCTAAATTAACAAAAATTAAGGTTTTAAAACCAATAAAAGTGTTTATTTATAAACAATGAACTCTTTGTGTTCAATCAATATTTATAAATATAAACGTTGTTTAAACATCTTTACCTAAAAATCAAAATATTTAAACTTATAATTAAAAAGGAAAATGAAAAGGATATTTAAATATTATAGAATAATGTTATTATAGCACAATATTTAAATATTAGGCCTTTCTAAATGACATGAAAGGCTCTGAAATATAATTTGTGTTTTTACTTAAATATGTTTAAAAAAGTTTTATTTAAACAAAATATACCACAATTTTCAAAAGTTCTTTATGAAGAATACTTAAAATATCATATACATGGAAACTCATTCAAAGCCTAAAAATAATAAAATATTTAAAATTAAAATCAACTTTCAAGCAGCTAAATCCACAACCTGAAATGTTATTAATATAAGGAGAATACAAGCAGAACAAACCCATATTTAACGAAAATATATCTTGAAAAAATCTTCGAAAAATCCGGCAAAGAGAAGAGATACTAACAACTATCGGCCGCAAAATGCTTTTGAGCAATCAGCCGGCAAACACGAAACCCCAGCAGCAAACGCAGCCCTCGTCGCCGTCGCAGAACTTCAAATCGAAGTTGCAGCAACAAATTGCGAGCATTGCCAACGGCGGCAGCTCTCATCATCATCATCAGCACCATCAGAACCACCAGAACCACCACCACCATCATCATCATCATCCGCTGGACAATCATAATCATCATCATCAGGCGCAGCATCAGCACAACATTTCCTTCGCCACGGATTTCTCAATTGCCGCGATTATGGCGCGCGGCGGAAACGCCCCGAGCAGCCGGGAACCTTCGGAGCGGAGTCTGAGTGAGTAAAGTAAATCCCAACATCCCCAAAAATCCCCAAAAAAATCTGAACATAACTATACTCAATATAAATAAATAGAAATTGGCGTAGATATTTTCCCCCTTTCTTATGAGGCTTTTAGGTTGATTTCTGAGGGGCAGGAAATAATCAGAAAAGTTGCTGATATTAAGTCAGGAAATATTTATAGATGAACTTAGTACTTTACAAAAATTAGGACTGAAGTAGAGCTTCTAAAAATTATAATATACTGAACTCAAATAGATGTTCTAAAAATAATAATATAAAATTTTAATAAAGCTTTTAGAATTTAAAATATTTTGAACTTAAATTTATATTTATTAAAATTTAAATGCATAGGTTAGTCTGAGATTCCTCAATTTAATTCCTTATTCATTTGTTATAAGTAATGGTAAATTAAAAATGTGTCAAATTATCTTACATTATCAATTTGAAATAATATTTGTTTGTCACGTTAAAATTTGTTTATATTTATTATTTATTTTCAACTTATAGCTTTATCTGGTAATTGAAAATTATTTTTAAAATGTGACAAGTGATCATTTATAAAGGCTAAGCCTTTAATTAATTGCCATATGAATGGCTGGATAAATATTTACTTTATTAATAATAACACATATTGTGTTAATTTATACCTTAATAATTAATTATTATTTTACAATGCCTTAATTAAGTAAATAATTATTAAGTCAAAAGCAAAATCAATTAGTATTAAGTGATCTTGACAGAGTATTATATTATTAATCAAAAACAGAATCCCAGAAACGAAGTTCTTATCTTATTTATGACTTGAAAAGCAAAACTTGAAGTATTTTTATTAATTTTTGTTTTGCCAGAGGAAAATTTCAATTCTTTTTTGTTTTCAAAACCTACAATCCTTCACCATAAACTGGGTTAAATAAAAAGTAAAAAAAAAATACCAACTAAAACAAAACCTATGGTTTTCCCTGAGGAAAGCCCCTTGTCCCTAGTTGCTGACGCAAAAAAGAACGCAATTAATCGATTGCTTAATACTCATACTCATTTTATGCCGCAGCTGCATTATATTTCTATATTTTCCGTATGGCTTTTTTCTACCATTTTTCCTGCTGTATATAAATTATATATTGATGACAATGCAACGTTGATGACTTGATAATTGCGGCAAATGCGCGGCAATAAAATAATCAAAGCCTATTTGAATTCACGCGGCGGGGTGGGAATTCAGTACATGACAGCGAGCCAGATATGTATGTATATATATAGCGTATATGCATATAGATATATATACGTGACTGCAAAACTATTTAGATGCCATAATTGGGTAGAGACAGAAGCGCAAGCAGATGCATTCATTTGGCACACACTCACGCTCGTGAAATTAACATATGAAATTGCATTTTGTGCAAATAATTTAATTTTTTGGCATTATCTGTAAAATGGATCTGGTCGTGAACTGGATTCGCGTTGTTCTCTCTGTGGCTTTGGCTGTAACGACTCATCAGCGGCAACATGCAACATGTTGCTGGCAGCCAGCAGCAACTCCCACATATTAACTGGACACACTTTGATGTCTCTCTTTGCCTGAATCTATCTAAAAACACTGAGAGATTAATTGGGTAAAGAAAACTAGAAGATAGGTGCCTTAGACAACCTGATTTTCAAGTTGTTGTATAAAAATATTATATAATTTTATATATAAGTTTAGCAATATTAAATTTAATAGGGTTAATCAAAAGGTTAGTTATTTAATTTAAATATTTGCTGAGACTCTTTCTGGTTTTCAAGGTACACTCGGGTTTGTTAGTTAGGAAATAATTATTACAATTAAAGCCAATAATTAATAAGCTGTGTTTATCTCAAATATTCGCATTTAAATTCATTTACTTAAAGTTGTCAGCACTTATTACCTTAATTTCTATGCAAATTAAGATTGTATAATACTACACTTGGGTTTTATATACCTATATGTAACTAATTCTTTTAAAATATGGACTCTATAATAGTTATAAAAAATGTTAAATAATTTTTAGAGTATTTTTAAGTATTGGTATACAATTTGTATTTGGATTTCATGTCCCTACTATTTTTGTTAAGTTTGTTTTAATCATAAAATAAAATTTAAAATTAGAACGACATAAATTTCTCATCCCTTTTTATATATGTTAATGCGACCAATATATAAAACTATACATATATCCCTTTATTTCTTATATTTCTAATCTTTTATTCCTTCTCAAATTTTTCTCCCCGTGCAGGTCCCGCATCTGTGGAGCGATATTCCGGCCAGGATGCGGACGATGATGTGGATGTTGACGTTGATGTGGTCGACTGCAGTGACTCGGAAACGCCGACGGCAGTGGCAGCAGCAAATGCAACAGCAGCGGCGGCCGCAGCAGCTGCGGCAGCATTGCAGGCGCAGCAGCAAGCGCGCCAGGCGTTGCGTGTTGCACAGCAACAACAGCAGCAGCAGCAACAGCAGCAACAACAAAGGCAGCAGACACATCACCAGGCAACAACAAACAAGCAGCAACGCCAACATCACAATCATCACAGCAGCAGCAACAATGGCAACATCAGCAACTCCAGCAACAGCAACTCGAGCAGCAGCAACAATAACAAAACAAGCGGACATCGAGGGCGTTCAGCTGCCGCAGTTGGAGGCGCTGCCACGCCCTCGCCGCCACCGCCCCCGCCCTCGCAGAGTCCCGAGGAAAACGAACGCCTGTCGCCAGAGGAATCACCAGCGCAGGTAAGTCAGACACTTGAGGAAATGTTTGTACTTGAAAGAAGTTGTTAAAAATTAAAAAAAAAAATATTAAAATTAAAATAAAAATTAATCAAAGAACAGAAGTTTAATTATAAAAAAATTAAGAAGAAAAGTATGGCTTAAGCTCTTAATAAATCCTTTCTTAAATTTTGATATTTTATTAGATATTATTTTAAATTATTTGTTATCATGTTTATTTCTTTCTGTGCTCCTAAAGTATTGCCTATCTCCTTGAGCTTTTCTTTTTGCTAAAAATCTTCTCTTAATTCTCTCCTCCCTCTTTTTTTTCTTAACTAATGGCCACACCCACAGCAGCCCACGCCCAAGATAGTGGGCTCGTGCAACTGCGACGATCTCACGCCCGTTCAGTGCCACCTGGAGACCAAGGAGCTGTGGGATAAGTTCCATGAATTGGGCACTGAAATGATCATTACCAAATCGGGCAGGTGAGTAGAGCCAAGGCAGCAAAACAGAATAAAAACATAAAGACATTAATTACAAAGACTTACCACTAAGTGAGTGGGTTTTAAAAAATAAAAAGAAAATGTAGTAAATGATATTTTGCATGCCCTGATGCATCCATGAGTACTTAACTTAACTAGCAAAGAACTACTTTGTGTTGGGCTTCTTAATTGTAAGAGACATGTGAAGTGGCCTTTAACAACTTTAGTTGCTTAATAATATATCTTTTCTATAATTTATAATGTATCATAATAGTAAGTTTCAGAATAATACCATCTAAATTAATGATAAGTTTCGTTACAAAACATTATAAACCATAGAAAAGGTATCTTCTTAAGCAACTAAAGTTCTCTAATGCAGGAAATAATAATTTCCTCATTCAAATGTTCTTTTCAAAGAGTAAAACTTAGTCTCTAGAGGGGAGTTAAAGCCTTACACAACTTTCCAACTCCAACTCCCTCTCTTAACGATTATTACCCCAGCAATTTGAGATATTCAGTTATCGACTGAAGGATATTTTCCAATAATCGATCACATTTGTGTTTGCCAAATCCCCGGGCAATGCACTTTGTGCATTTTATTTCATTAAACTTTCGTTGGAATTCAATTTGCCAAAGGCCTCGTGGCCCCCCAGGTAACCAAAAACAACAACAAAAAAAAAAACGATTTGGGGGAGTGGCATGGGGGCAGTCCGGGTCATAATCATAATGACGCCTCCCCTGGCTATCGGCCACCAATCAAGCCCATGAATAGTCCTCCAACGGCATAACAATCAATATAAAACTTTAATGCGCCTTTCACCCATCGACTACCGGCCACGCCCTTATTAACGCCCCCCTTTTGGCTCTTAACTGGAAAATATCAACAACTTTTCGGTTAGTTCTCCTCATTTACATCCCAGCAATATATTTCTTTCTTTGTTGTTTGATTGACAAGGCATCGAAATAATTTGCCGTCGATTTTCGATTAGCAGAAAAGCAAAAAAAAAATTCACCAAAAACACCTCGTTTCGTCAGCTGTTTTTGGCTCGAAAAAGACCCTAAAAACATGAACACGAAATACCGGGTTAAACGACTTTTCATTCGCAACTCAACAAAAGTTGAAGAAATTATTGCTTGACGATATATTTTCGATAGGATTCTCGGGCGGGTAATAAAGTGGAGTTTTTGGAAGGGAATAAAAGTTGTTAGGGGGGTTGGCTAAGAGAGAACTTTTTGCTTTCTGTATTTTGTTTTTCATATTTTCCTTATTTTTGCTTTCCCCGTTTACTCTTTCTCCCTCAACATGCGAAATGCGCATTAGTCGCTAGGTGGTAGTTAGGATCAGGATATCTCTCTTCCTTCTTCCTTTCTTTGTTTATTTTTGAAGCTGTTTTGTTTTTGAGTTCAGGGAAATGATGGAATTTTGGTAGAGAAATAAAATATTACAAATTATTTTGAAAGGTTTTAAATTATTTTAATTAAATTCTTTGCAACTTAATTTAAAGAAACTAGTTGAGTTTCAAAAATATTTCGAAAATATATATAAAATATATACACTTTAATGCGTATACTTAACCCCTTTACTATTGTATTATAATTACTTTAAAATGGGTATCACTTAGTCGACTATTAAGGCCCGCCTAATGTGTTCATATTTTTTATGTTCTGGCCTCTATTTTTTACTTCTATTTTTTCGCTTGGTAACTTTTGTTTGTTTGGCTTTGGTGTTGCCTTAAACCCTTTCGCTGGCCGTCAACAGTTGGCCCCAAAAAGGAAATCTAACTGCCTGGCCAAGGCTTTCTCCTATATCACCCACTACCCTCACCCGCCCGCTGTGCGCATTTACGACACATTAACAAATTTACTCCTTTCGGAGCTCCTTTGCCCCCCTGGTGCCTGGTGACCCCCAAGAAATCCTCACCAAGTATAAATTGCAATGTAATAGCTGCCGATTGTCGCGCTAACAACGCATTTGCATGTCCTTTGGCTTTTGGAACCATTTGGCTTCTGTTCGTGTTTTTACGTTTCTGTTTTTGTTTTTCTGAGTTTTTGCCCTGTAATTAGTGAAAGGATACCGATGAGCGGCCGACACTTATTTACATTTGTGCGGGTTTGACAAACGCATGCAACACAATTGCAAAAAATGGAAAGGTTAAAAAATACACCAGCATTGCAGGTTTAATCCCCATTCCCTCGCCCGATATCCATCTATGTCAGCACGTCGTTTGCTAGCTAAACATGTCCACGAAAAAATAGGGGCGTCAACACCAAGGGGGTGTGGCCATGCGGGACTCTGTTTTTTTGTTTTCGATTTTTTTTTCGTAATTTTTTTATGTGAGTGATACTTTTTAAATTGCAAAAATATGTGACTGAAGTCGAGCGGATGGCATGACTTGGTGCATTTGGTCAGGGGGAATTGGGGTCTTCAAAGGATATTTTTTTAAGAAATGTTAGTTAATGGTTTAAGAAATTAAATAAAATAGGCAAAACGAGGAAAAAGCATATATAAAAACATTAAATTTATGAGGTTTTCTGTACCAAAATAATTTTTTTAAGTTTTTTTAGAGTTCTCTTAGGATTTTTTTTATATTAAGACTTGTTATCAAGTGTTTTCCTTTCTTTTATAATAAACCTTCTTTAACGTATTTACATGATACATAAATATAACAATAATATATATATTTATTACGTTTTCAGTACTAAAAAATAATTTGTAAAGGTTTTTTTAATAAATCCCTTGATTTTACTTCAATTTCAAGACATGTATATATTTTTTTCTATTGTTGTAATAAGATTTCTTAGAGTATCAACTCGTTTTCTACCTCTTAACCTCCCTGAAAGGTGTTTTTGGCTAACCTTAGTACTTCCCCCTATCCAAAACTCTTCCCATAATAAACCCATAAGTTTTCCCCCTTTTTCCGTTGCACTGTGAAAATGTTGCCGCCACATGCAAATGCGCATGCGTGGCTCTCATCAGAACGAAACCGTGAAAAGCGGACAAAAGCCGCCTCGAATTGCCAACTCACACACACACTTTTCTTGGCAAAAAGTGACGACTTTTGAGGATGATTTACAACCAAAGCAAAACGAAAAGTCAAAACCGAGAGCTAGACATATTTTTTTTTACCTGTTACGTGGTCTCAGGTTAGTGGGATTCTGGCCTTTGTGATGCGGTTGTTGAAATAAAATATCACGTGGTTTGCGATTTTGTCACGCTGTCAGCGGTTTTGAGGTTGGCATTTTCGTCGAGACAGATTCAAAGGCAGAAAAACAAAGGGCCGGAAAAGTCAGCCAGCGGGCTGAAAAGGCGGGCTAATTGTTTGACTCTCCGTCAGAATACCCGGGAGTTTGTCAATATTTTGCGACAAACTCTTCACGCATATTAGGACCATGGATTCCTGGCCGCTGCAGGACATTCGAGGACAGTAGCCTGGCCCCGAAGGATGCATGGCAATTGCAATTTCCACGGTGCAACCCCTTGTAAATAATATTTCCCTCTCACTCTCACTCTGTTGGTTGATTTTCCACAACTTTATTAATGGAGAGCGCGAGTGGTTCGGGGGCAGCTGATCTGGGCCAAGTCAGGGATCATTTATCAGCTGGAAATGGTCATCGGAACAAGTTAATCTCCCCTCTGAATGGCAGGAAAGGTGCACTGCACAGGGCCTGTGAATTATGAATTAATCAACTAATAAAAGATAGCCAAAACTGGGGGAGTGTTGTCAGCCGGCGATAAGATCAAAGTTATATAGTTTTACTATACACTTTTTTTTGGGGTTGCTTTTTAGTTTCACTTTGTTTTCTTGCTCGTCGTCGTCGCTGCTAATTTGCATTTTATTAATTTAGACCTTGCGGCTTAATTTGCTGTAACAAAGGTGTTGATAATGAATTGGCCGTATATGCCAACATATTCCTAATTGAAAGCAGCCAACCCCGAGAAATATATATGTATATTCTGGCCACGACTGCGACCAGGGCCCTGGCAAATGGTGTGTAAACTTCATAATTGTAACCTTTGGCACCTAAGCTCTGGCGTTCGCGTCCAAAAGGAAACTGAGTAAAAGCCATTTCCCTAATTTTCCCATAAACAAATACATAAAATCCACACTTAGAAGCTAGACCTGCGGGGCAAACTAAGCTCCACGCAAAACTGAAAAAAAATAAAATAGAACCGGGCAGCGGTGTTGGGGAGTGGCTTTGGCTTTGGCTGCCCTCGGGCTGCTCTCTCGGTCTCATAAAATGTATGTAAATGCTGGAATATGATTTACGACATTTCCGCCTATGTGGCAAAAAAAGAAAAAATAATAAAAATAAAGTGCGGGGGCTGCAGCAGCATTAGATATGCCCCATAAAATCGGGGCGTGGCTGTTAGCCGGACTTTCACACATTTATGAGTCGCATTAGCAGGTCGCTATATTAAACCAAAAAAGGAAAGGGATAAGCATTTCCAATACAGAAGGAAAGGGAGTTTTATTAAATCTAGAATACAGGAAAATAATTGGAAAAGAAGTAAGAGAAAACAGAAATTATAGATTGTTGATGAAAAGGCCAAAAATAAATAGATTTTTTTAATGTTGCAGCAGGTTAAGAAATAACTTAGTTATTTAAAGATGATTAGAATATAAATGTAAAAATATTACAACTAAATTTAAAACAAAATTGAAGATATTTGTTTGATAAGATGACATTTAAATGTTAAATGAAATATTTATTCTTATTATTTAACATTTTTATAGAGTCAGATTTCTGCTTAGTTCTTTAATACTGGAACTATTTTCTTAGTATTTCCTAAACCATTTTCATTCTATTTTTTTTAACAGCATTTTCATCTTTTACCTTCCCACTTACAGCTCCTTGAACTCCCTTTCGTTACATTTCGCGGGTTAAAAACAAAATGGTAGCTTCCGGTTAGCCGGCTTCCGTTTGTAACCCAAGTCAAGGCGGTCTGTCAGGCTCGAGTGCAGCTACTGCAGAGAGTACAGTGCAGACTATATGTATATATATATAATAGACCGCGGTGAGCTAGTCAGTTATCCGTGCAGATATCGAGATAAGCGGAACACGTTAAATGCCCGCTACAATGGTGCTAATTGTGGCATGCAACTCCAAAAGTGCAGCTAAAAATGCTAAGAGCACAAATTACATTTACAATTACAGCTGGATTCGTTTTCGGTCTGTGACTACGACTGTGACTGACTGCGAGCATAACTCGGCCATAACAGTCAGGGCCCAGATGTTGGCCAAAACAATCATGGTGACACTCCCCCCAGAACCATAATGGGCTGTAAACAAAACTCGAACAAACAAGACTCGTACTCCGAGTGGGTTAGAAAGGTGCAAATAGAAACTAGAAAGTAAATCTTCAATTAAACTAGGTTCAGTGGCTACAAAATGTATTTGCGTGTTAGGTTTATTACATTTTCAATTTGGTACTAGAATGTTTACAATTTTCATTTGAATTTTGAGTCAAATTTTAAATAAAATATATGCAATTTTGCGTGAAGAAAAGATTTCTCAAAATATGAAATACTATCTACATTTTATTTATAGTATAAAAGTAGATTCTGGTATATAGTGTACATAGGGACTATCGTGCTAAGACGGTGGCCTTAGCACTTGGTCTTGAATGGCCCGACAGAGTACCTCCAGGGTGGTGGCATCCATCTGCTTGGCCAGGGCCAGGGCTGCCATCAAAAGGCTGGCATTTCGATCCCTATGTTCCTGATCCGGAACATCCGGATAAAATTGGGATATGGTATCCCTAAGCTCCTGCTCCCGACGCTGCGAGACGGCATTGACACACGCCGATGCCGAGGCAATGGCCCGGTCTCTGGCTGTGAGTCTGCCACTCTGGCAACTGTTGCTACTATGTTGCGGATGTTCCTGGTGATTGGATGGATTCGAGCAGTCCTGGGCACTCTGTGTGGGCACTATCGAGCTGCTGTTAACCGGGAACGATGCCATGGAAACGCTGCCATTGCGTCTCCGGGCTCCTCTCATAGTATCAATTGAGGGTACGACCTTTGGATGGATTCCAGCTTGGGACGGAGTGGTCTTATGCTCCTGGTCCGCCGCTCCTAGATAATCCAGTTGGTAACGATTAATCCGAACACACTGATTGTTCTCATTCTCAACCGTTCGCCGTTCTTGAGCTAGTAACTGTCGCTCTTTGAGGGTAAAATCCACATCGTCCAAGGTCTTGAGCTGCGGCAATATGCGTAGAACGCTGATCCTGTACCTATTGCCGGCAGCTAACGAACACGGGTTATCTCTCAGGGAGAGCAAGACCAGCGATTTGGCTTCCTTCAGATGCTTTAGTTCTTCGAAGCTCTCGATCATGTTCTTTCCGAGATAAAGGTGCCTTAGACTATGGCAATTCCTTAGGGCATGCAGTGATGTGATCTGATTATTGCCCAGTACAAGGACCTCTATGAAAGGTATCTGAAGGAACAGACTGATATCGGTTAGCTGACAGCCCCATATATTGAGTTGCTTTATATTCCGGATGTCCGATACTCTGGCCTTGTTCTTTACCAAATGTTCCGATAACTTCATACTGAAGATTTAGCAGAATTTTTATAGTGATATGTACCAAACACAATATATACCACAGGGCTGAATATCTGAAGACCTTATAAAAGTGAAAGTATATTTTTCAGATCTTTTAGAAAATTTTGAATGTTTTGTTACCAGTTGTAGGAAGGGTTTAACTGGTCTCAGAGATTTCAGTTTGCACCTCAAGCTCGGTGAAGCAAAGCCTACCTTGTTGTTGATAAATTTATATATTTTAAAGATTTCTTGTTTTACAAAATATAAATGTTAATATTTACCACTAATAAAAGGTTCAAGCTCTGCCTTAATAATACCATTTGCTTAAACAAATGTTGCTTAATTTATTTTCCAAAACCAACTGAAAGCAAATCAATTATAATTAACCCAACACAAAAACATTGACTTACAGTAGGCCTTCGCTCAAGACAAATGACACAAAACTGGGGCTGGGTCATTAGCGTCATTTACACTTTACCTGCGACCACAGAAACGGGAGGGAGTTTTCTGTATTTTTTTCAAAGGAGGAGGGAATGGAATGGGAGGAGGCGGGTAGCACACCCCTTAGACCGCCCGCTGAGTGAATGTCCTGCGTTCAGGACGACGACATTGCTTGCGGAAATGTGTCAAAAACGTGCTAAAAGTCATAAAATTAAATATGCGTCTTATTTACATACCCTACAAGGTAGCACCACCTCACCACCACACCACCTTCTTAATTTTCTTGTTTTTTGCCACCGCAACACAATGGCGGGGCAATAAAAAGAAAAATAGTTCACGATTTTCCCTTGTTTTTGTGTGAGTTTCGGTGAAGTCAACTACTTATTCGACACACATTTGTATATATAGAAAAATAAATATTTAATGGGACCTCGATCTGGATATTATTTTAACAGAAATGTTATTTATAATATTAAGACTATCCTGATTAACATTTAAGTACACTTTTTGAAGGAGTTTTAAACTAAAATTTTAGATAAATACTTTTTGTAATAAAAGTTCTTAGCAAAGATTTGTACTTTGTTGTTTTTTTCGCT
Organism: Drosophila seguyi; assembly: GCA_008042675.1. Taxonomy (NCBI): domain Eukaryota; kingdom Metazoa; phylum Arthropoda; class Insecta; order Diptera; family Drosophilidae; genus Drosophila; species Drosophila seguyi. Next base: position 42,097 of record VNJU01009953.1, on the reverse strand, counting down.
TTCAAATATGTTTGAAGTATTACATTTTCCTAATAAAATATTTAACTTATATTCCTTATAAATTTCAAAATATAATCCCTTTAAAATATCTTAATTTTTCTCTAATTGCAGACGCATGTTTCCCACCGTTCGCGTGAGTTTCTCGGGTCCTTTGAGGCAGATTCAACCGCCGGATCGGTATGCCGTCCTCCTGGACATTGTGCCACTGGACTCACGACGTTACCGCTATGCCTACCATCGCAGCTCGTGGCTGGTGGCCGGAAAAGCGGATCCGCCGCCACCCGCCCGCATCTATGCCCATCCGGATAGCCCCATCAGTCCGGAGGCGCTGCGCAAACAGGTCGTGTCCTTTGAGAAGGTGAAGTTGACAAACAACGAGATGGACAAGAGCGGACAGGTGAGTCCAGGCTTCACAGAGAGGGGGAAAATAATGGTTAGAGCAGGAAAATCAATAGATGAATGTATACGAAAGAGGGGTTTTTAAAGGTGGTAAAGTTTTTAGATGGTTTCTAAAATATTATTCTAAAATTTGAAATCTAAATAAAATTAGAATTCGTTCAAAACGATCAAGGATACCAAAATTATCCTACATGAAAAATCGAATCCAAAAAGGCTCCCATTCAAAGCCTTATTTTCCAGCCAAACATCTAAACATTTTTTCCGCCAATTTTCGCCGTACCTTCTCGGCCTTTCCGGCATGAATAATTTAGGCCCAGAGACAAACACATAAAACGTCGGCATTGTCTTGCACTTGGCGCAGGACGAAGGATTCAGTCGGTTCAAATAAGTTCAGTTGGAGTTGCCAAAGGAATGCACATATGCAAATGGCATTGGGCTCGTCGTCTCGCACAAAAATGAATGAAAATTGTTGGCAATTTGGTGGCAAGGCGGCAAGACCTTGTTCAGAGATCCTGAAACGTATATTTTTTTATCACTGCCATAAAGGATGTGGATGGATATATATAGATGCGAGGACAGTCAAAACAACCGTCGACTACTTTTTTATGGGCGTACATTTTTTATAAGGCCCGGGGCCCACAACAAACGATTCGCATTCTGGGTATTTCCACGGAATTTCCACTTGAATTTTTCCCCTTTTTTTCCTCGCACTCTCAACAATCTCCTCCGCTACTTGCAGGTCGTGCTGAACTCAATGCATCGCTACCAGCCCCGGATCCACTTGGTCCGGCTGAGCCATGGCCAGAGCATACCCGGCAATCCCAAGGAGCTGCAGGATATGGACCATAAAACCTTCGTTTTCCCGGAGACCGTGTTCACGGCCGTGACGGCCTATCAGAATCAATTGATTACGAAACTGAAAATCGATTCGAATCCGTTTGCGAAGGGATTTCGCGATTCGTCGCGTCTCACCGACTTTGATAGGTAAGTTGGCTCCCCTCCTAGAAGCTAGTTGTTGCTCCCGTTTCCACTGTTTATGGGGTCATGTCTGATTTATGACCTAATTTATGGTGCCTCTGCTTGAGCCGTAAATGGGATTCGGTAGCCAGAATCAGAGGCACTGCCGCTGATTAGCGAAAATGTGTGAAAGTGTCGGTTGGATGCCAGTCCTGGCAGCAAGCTTCAATTAGCGGGCAACGTGCAGGAGTGCTGATGGAGGGGATCAAAGGGGTATTATATGGATGTACATAAGAAATGCTGCTTAGGACCTGTGAGAGTTCCTTTAAAAACACATTTCAACTGGAGTAACCTTTATATAAAATCATAGTAAACTTTATAATCTACCTTCCACTATAAAAAATGTTTTAAAATACATTTTATTCAGTTAGATAATATCCTGCTAGTGTATAATTACCCACCTTTTGATCCACATTCGATCTCTGCAAGCTATTGCCACTCAATTAAGCCCCGGAAAAAAGTTAAAGAACTTCAGTGTTTGAGCTGCTTGGCTGCCTTGGAGTTTGGCCAGAACCCGATGAGCAACTTGTTGGCTGCCGCCACTTCAGTCGGGGCAATAACATAATTACGTTGAAAGTAACTGCCAATTGCCGACACTAAACAACAGGAACAACAACAGCAACAGCAACAGCAGCAAACAGCAACAAGAGAGCCACACATTCACTCATTATTTTCGTGTTTTCATTTCATGTACGAATCGGCATCAAAGTTAAAAGCGCCGATCTGTAATTTACGCCACTTAAGCCGCCGCCGTGCCGGCTACAACAGCAACATGGCTCTTTGGGGCGCTGCTGCTGCGGCTGCTGCTGCTGCTGCTGCTGCTGCTGCTATGTTGCTTATGTTGCTCATGTTGCTGTTGCTGGCGGCAGAGCATTTGCTGTCTTAATAGTCGCTGCAATACTTTGAAGTTGCTGTCGAAAAAAGGGCAGCGACAGCAGCAGCCCTCAAAAAAAGTTAAAAAAAAAATAAAGCCCAAGGCAGGATCCTGTCGGGAACACAAGCAACATGTTGCAGGGCTGCTGGGCAGGCAGCATGTTGCTGGAATAAGTAAATGTTGAAACAACAATTTTAAGAAGGTCTTTAATTTAATTTATTAAATATCTTTAATTTAATTTAGGAATATAGAAGCGAAATATTAAAACTTTTTAAATATTTTGGCAGTAAATTTTATATTTTCAGAAGAGAATTTTTACAAATTTAACATTTTAAAATGTTTTATAAGAAAATTTTTCCTTTTCTAGATGGTATATTTTAATAATAAAAATTTTATTTTATTTTTCTTTTATTGTTTTTGATGTAAATATTTTATTTAATTATATTTAACATTTAATTTAAGGCTTCCAGCAGTCTAAAAAGTTGTTTAAACACGATTTACTTCCCACTAACTTACTATTTCACCCTCTCTCTTTTTCCAGAGATCCCATGGATGCATTCTTTTTCGACCAGCATATGCGGGCGGCTCCCCTGCGCTTCTTCCCCGATCCCCTGATGGCCCAACTGACGCCCCAGGAGGCGGATGCCGCCTCCTTGGCCCTCCTGGAGAAGGCCCGCCAGCACTTGCAAATGTTCGGCCGATCGCCGTACACGGAGATGTTGCTGCCGCATTTGTATCAACGATCGGCGGCGCCACCGCCACCACCGCCCGCACCCCACCTCAGCGCCTTTCAGCTGGGCATGTGGCAGCAACAGTGGCCACAGTTGACGGCTGGCTTCTTGGCCAGTGCCAATCAACAGGCGGCCTTGGCCTTGGCGGCGGCGGGTCAGGCCAATAGGACACCACCGCCACCGCCGGCGGCAGTGGCGCCACCGGCACCAGCCACGCCCACATCCTCGTGTGGGTCGGCCTCACCGGATCTGAGGATCAGGCCCCAGCTGGGACACTATCCCCAGCGTTTCAGTCCGTATCAGGTGCCGCAGCAGCAGGCCTCGCCACCAGCCTCGAATCGGGCGGAGAGTCCTTAGGAAATAAATAAATAATAATTAAACCACCCAAAAAAATAACACTAAAACCCTATGGAACCCCACCCCAAGGATATAGAAATGAGGTCCTTGAATTTCTGATAATTAAAAAGGAATTTTAAGCAATTTTCGAAGGTTTTAAAAGAATCTTTTTATTTAGATTTTGAAGATTTAACCAACTTGGAAAGTTTACTTAGTTAAATTTAAATTAAAATTAAAAATTCAAGAGATTCAAGGACCCTTTGGGAATACCAAGCGAAATGTATGTGCAATGTTGTTGGAAGAAATACAAAACTATAAAATCAATATCCATTATCCCCTGTAAATAACATCCAAAGATACACATTGAATGTTGCATGTGATGCTAAGGATAGAAAACCGTATCCACCGGTTTCACTGTACTGTAATTTCTCGTAGCATTATAACAGTATTAGTTAATTTAATTAGGCCTAGGCAATAATATGCAAAATATCCCCCAAAACTCTTTTCCCTACTTCAAATATTAATGTTAATTTTTGTTGTCTTTAGACTCCCCCCAATGTGTGTTCCTAAAACTGCAAATTATTGTGAGAATTCCACGCTGAATTAAATCCCACTTAGACACTCCCCCGTAAAAAAGAAACATTTACTATAAACACTTATTTAAATCATGTGCAAAAAAATAAATAAATGAAAGATAAAAGAGAGAAGAAGCGAAACTGAATAAACAATTTATAACACAGAGCGTGCAATTTATTTGTTTGTACTTTATTAAAAATAGTGTTTTTTGGTTTTCTTTTTTTGCGAAGCAAACTGCCAACATGCAATGGCGTTGGACAATAAATGTTTTTTTCGAAAAAAAAAAACATGGCCAACGATTAATAAAGTTAGGGCTTGTTGCAAGTTGCAACCTGCAGCAGCAGCAGCAGCAGCAGCACGTGATGCGCAGTCGCGCATGGCCACACTGACATTTGAGCAGAGGGCAATGAAATATAATTTATAGAATTTTGTGCTCTTTACGAACGTCTAATTAATTACTAGTCCATGTTTTAGTAGCTGCCGCTGCCGCTGCTGTCGAAAGGGTTGCATGCTGCAGCAGTTGCACGCGACATGCGTCATCAATTTCTAATGATGTATGTCTGCTCCATGGACGTTTGTTATTAATTTCAGTTGCCCCGCTCCTACACGGCCATTAACATTATAAAGTGTTGTTTATTAATACAGAAAAAAAACAGGGTTTCACATGGCGCAGAGATAAAGGTAATGCTGTGAATGGGAATTTGAGCGGTGTTTAACGAGGGAAATGTTTCCTGAATAAATTAATCAATCAACATCTGTGTTTTCCTAGCTAAATAAATTCTAAATAAATAGATAAACTTTAAATAAATTACTTTAATAAATATTTACTTTAGTAATTAAATTAAACTGACCTCAAATTCTGTCTCCTAAATTTATAAAAATAAATAAAAGAACCATCATTAGCTTCTTGAAACAACTTTTTGACCATTCCCACTCCCAAATTCTGGCTGTCAATCGGCGCTAATCACCTATAGGTGATATATGTATAGTGCCACACACAAACACAGACCAATCCCATGGCTACAATATTTAATAACTTAATTTCGTGGCCCATAGGCATACGTTCAAAAATTCAAAGAGGGTCAGAAGCAGAGCTTGACTCCGGCATTTAAATATGGCTTACATAAGCCCAGACAGCTGAGGCCTTTTTACCTAACCGATAACTAACCAATAATTACACACTCTGAAGCTTACAATTAAAAAATCGTTTTTGTGCCAACGAGCCAAGTTAATTTCTTCTTTCGGCCACTTTCCAAATGTCTTAATTAACGAAGTTCACATGCCAGGTGGTTGGGCGTTTAGGAAAACTGTGAGAAAGTGTCATATTGTAATGAAAAATAAATATGTTGGAGAATAATTACAAGTTTAAGGAGATTTTGTATTGGTAACAAAGGCCCTGGCAGTTCGATGGGTTAATTACAGGGCAGAAAATAATAGTAGAGTGATTTTGGTTTATTTCAAGAGAAAGGACTCTTGTGAAATAATTTTGAAAAATCAACCACCTTTCGTTTCTGTAATATATTCCTTCTCTGAGCCATAAAACTTGTGTTATCTTCCTTGGCAAAGCGTTAAAAAATGCGTGTTCCCATTGTAAACACAGAAAAGGCTATGAGATACCTTCAATTTTCTCACTCACTGCGACAAAGTCGTACACAAATTATCTCGCCACTAAAAATTTGCCTAATTTCCAACATAAATATGAAGGAGACTTATCTCAAGCGACCGATCTGGCAGGCGGCGGCCTGACTAATTTTCTTGTGTTTCTTTTCCGGGGCACGGGACAGGAGCTACAAATAATACCCCAAAAACGAAAAAAGACACCCCCAAAAAACCAGGATGAGTCCTGGGATCTTGACCAGGCGTCGGCAGGCGCTAACAAATTTATGTCTTCTTCGGGCTTAGACAACATGAAAGGTGCCACTCAGGGCGAGGGTGAAAGTCAAGGGAAAACGTAGAGAAAACACACACCAAAAAAAAAAAGGAAAAGGTAAAGGTGAACACCGCTTAGCTCATTACACACAATTTGCAGTTAGGTGCGAGCATATAAATTCCTGTGGTTGCCTTATCAAAAATTATGTTGACCTTTATCTAAATTATTTTTTGTGAAGCGGTCAGAAGATAAATTGTATTTTTTGCTATAGATTTATTTATAGTTGCTTCTCTAACAACAAATTCTTCTAAAAATATACATATATTTAAAAACAGCAATTAACTCTCTTGTTCATGACTAAAATATCGTGATCCACTTAGACGTTCCGATGCAATGACAACTACACATTTAACGACGAGGGCGGGGCCTGGCCACATTAGCCATGAACATGAGTTAATTATACCATAAAATTTATTCAATTTATCAAAGAGCCAACATGGAACAAAAAACAAAAAAAAAAAAGAAGGCATAAAACAACGCTATAAACGTCAGCATGTCAAATGAAGATACGAGTGTACATTTAGCTCAATGATTTGGCAACTTTTTGTGGCTTTTCATTTCTGAAAGGTAGAAACCACAGTGTGGCGTGTGTGTTATGAGATGATAAATGATTGTTATGGAACGATAATTTCAGGCAAAAGAGAAATTCAGAATCTAAGATGTAGAGGGTTCTGAAAAAATCTATAAAGGTATTACTTGTTCCAAAAGAAAATATATCAATTTATAGGAATTTTCTACTTAAAACCTTATTCAAACTATGTTAATCTTTCTTACAACATTTTAACTAATTCTTAAGGCATCTAATTAACCCCATTTAGTCATAATTTGAGTTACAAAAAACCCAAAAATAATATATTATAATTACTGACTAACCTAAGTACTTCTTAAAAATCAAAAATGAGCTTTAGAAAGCCACCAAAGTGCTGTGCAAACTAGCCGGCATTATTGGGCAGCAGGCGAGGCCTGTTTAATTATGGTAATTTTAGTACCTACAACACACTTTTGTATATTAAATAAAGAGCCCGGGCCGAGTGCAGTTTTTAACAAGAGCGCCGAGAGTGTGGAGAAATTAATTTCACGACACAGAAATGTGCCAAAGGCCCCTTGGCCGGGCCAACAACAAGCGAAGCCTACATCACACTTCAACACAATCGGGCAATTTCATCGAATGCCATGGCGAAAGGGGGGTTTGAGTTCAGGATGGTGGGGATGATGGCCCCAATTGCATTTCCACCTCCCAGTAGGGGCTCCTTCAACCAGCAATCCTGCAATCCTGCGATTCTGGGCAGGCAGGCAGGCATTCATGTTGTGCTTGTGTCTGTCTTTGTCTGCATATTGAAAATTTGCATGTTTAAGCATATCCTTGCCAACACTTTCCAGGCTGGACACACTAACTACATGTGCTATATACTTTGTAAGGGATATATATTTATATCCAAGGCGTCGTCCTGGCCCGTATCCGTGTCCGTCCGGGCATTGTTCCGGAAGTGCTCGCAGTTTAAAGCTTATCGCTGCAATTTAAGTTGCTCCTGCCAGGGCTAAGAAATAGCTATACCCAGGAATTATGACTAGAAAGGGGCATGAATGTTACAGGGAAAATTTATATATAAAAGCGTTAGCTTAGTTGATTTAACTAGATAAATTAATATTCAATTTATAACTAACTATTAGGCAAGTCCATCGAATTAAAAAGAGTTAAATAGAATTTTTATTAACAAATTGTAGACACTTTGAAATGCATGCTCTTCTACACAAAATATTGGGAAATAATTAAAAAAATTATAAAGTTTAAGTACAAAATCATAAACTATATATTCCCATATAAAGAGAAGTTTAGATACTTTTTTCAATACTGATTAATGACTAGTTTCTATAACTCTGTTTCGGTACTCTGTTTAATTTGAACCCAATAAGCCCATCAAATGACCCCTAGAATCCCTTTAAAATTATTAACAACCCTTAAAAAATCATGAAAATTATCCTCAAAAGGGTAACAATTAAGCCTCAACTCGAAAACCCCTAACCCATTTGGAGGAAAGTAATGCCATTGTAAATTAGTTTCGCAATTTCGTGCACGCTGCCGCCTCTGCTGCTGAATCGTTCAATGAACTTGCCGCAAAAGGAGGTTGTGCTTTTGAAAGGTTCATTAGCAGCTGTCAACCGGCTAATGAAGTGCCCAAGAAAAGATCCTCAAGATAATCGGGGAAAATACTATATATGTATATATATGGGCTAACTGTTGCCAGCAAATGAACTGCCTGCTGATTGATCTACTGAAGTCTTCATCAATATCAGCAGAAGCAGGAGCATCGTCGGCAGGGAAAACTTGACTATTAATAAATGACAAGTCTGCATTAACAAATGCAATGAGGCTATGAAAAATGTACATTTCATTTGGAGCCAGATGCAAAAACACCAGCAGAACAGCACAAACACACACACACACACACTCAAGCGGCGAAAGTATCTGTCAGATACGAGTGTGTGGTGTTGACATTTGAGAAATTTGTAGCTCATCTTTTGCTGGCATATCTGGATGCCAGGCGGCGCACAGGCCAAAATCCAAGTAGGGAGACAAAAACTTGCCACTAATTACAAACCAACAGAGAGACACACACACAGCCAGCTTGAGTGGCACATTTGCACATGCGACCTCCCAGAATGAAATGTATCTTGCGGATATATCCAGGCATCTGCTGCCTCTCCAACTTGGGGCTCTGTGGGGGCGGCGCCAGCTGCAGCCGACTTAATTGCCAGGCTTATTCCGTTATTGGCTGTAATAAGATGTCAACGCTGCGCCAAACCATTTTCCGCAGTTTCATAAAATCTGAAAACGTCTGAAATTTGCGGGTATCTGAGGTCCATGAAAAGGATTCTTAAGAAAACTTTATAAACTAAATCTGTTTTAAGAGTTTTGATATTTTATATCGATAGAACACAGATTAAATATATTTTAGTTATGCAATTTGTATTTTATTACAATTTATTTATTGATTACTTTTTACTTTTTTCCTTAGTTAGAATTATTTGTATATATATTTTTTTAAAAACCTAAAAACACCTTGAATTCCATATTAATTTTAGTGTTTTGATAAAACCATTAAATTTTCTGAATATTTCTTTTGATATATTTCTTGATGTTTTTTATTTTAATATACACATATTATTTAAAAAGCATCACATTGTTAAATTCTGTATTAAATTTTGTATTTTATCTATTTTAATATTATACAAATAATATCAGAAGAATATATTTGAAAAATTCTAAATACCTTTTTCTTTGTATAAATAAATCTTAATGAAAACCCTGCTTATATTCTACGACTTTAATTTCTTACATTTTTCTACCATAATTCTTTTCTTTATCACTCGCACACGCTTCAATGGGCCACGAAGTGATTTTAATGGCCAAAAGGTAAAAATAAAAAACTATATTTTCCATCATAAATTTTCCTAGATATTTTTTTCTTTAGTGGCCTTCGCGTTTTTCGTCGCCTTTACACATTTTTTATGGCCTGTGAATTATGTGCGACGAAGCATGGAAAATAATAATCAAAATAATCAGCGAGCAAAAAAAAAAAAAACAAATAAAATTTAATATTAATCAGGTGCGAAATATACGAAAAGCACATCAAAGTGAAAAATATTTAAAAATAGTTTTGGGAAGGGAAATTTTATAGATATTTGAATTATTCACTTTTCCTAAGATTATTTTTGGTTCATCCACAAAATTTAATACAGCTTTCTTTATTTAAATTTAAATAAACATTTAGAATCCTCAAGAATTTTACACTATTTCAAATATACTAAAATAAACATACAATATTTATTAAATTAAATGTAATTTTAATTCACATTCTGATTTCTCAAACAGCAAACACTCTTTTCCTTTTTAACCTATTTTGACACATTTAAATTTAACTTAAAAGTTCCAAATAAAAGCCGTAGGAAAATTGAGGAAGGAATTTCCATGCGAACAGCCACTGCGACGAATGCGAAATGAAAGCGAAGGAGCAAAGAGAGCGCAGGAATGGAGAAAAGCCCCAGACGGCGACGGGTTTTTTGAGTGAGTGCAAAACTTGCTGGCGGCCATTTTGGCGGGGGGAAGTCGAGGTGTGTGTGTGCGTGCGACAGAGAGCGCGCCAAGGAAAGAGAGCCAGCCGGCGAGCACTTCCAGTGAGAGGGGAAACTGAGTGCAAAGTTTTGAGTGCTAAAAAGCGGATGATTGAGGGCGTTGCTTGGCGAAAATGGCAGCAGAATGTTGAAAGCTCTCTAACTGCGGCGCACGCACTCCAACGTAGGGGAGAGTGAAAGAGAGGGCAAGAAGGTCTCAGGCGAAATTGTGGGTCTGGGGGGTGGGCGTTGAAAGAGAGGGTGGCCGAAACAAGATGGTAGTTGCAGCAGCAGCAGGAAAGCAGACAAGTTGCAACTTGTCCGTAGCTTGTTAACAATTGCAGCACTCAAATAAATGAGCCACAAGGAGCTGGGATTGAGTGTGTGTGTGTGTTGGGCGGTGTGTAATTGTAAGTGTGATTACACTGGGAAAAAATAGGATTGCAGCTTGCTTAGCAAGTGGTAGCATTAATTTTATCTATACAAATTAGTGATACTTTTTAAGGATAGATTTTCTTAAAGATTTTATTTAAAAAATGTTCCTTTTTTACTTAATTTTCTATTTGTTTTCTATCAAAACTCTGTTAAATTATTTTGCATTTACAATTATTTAAACAAATTTTAGACTTTTTGGTAATAGTTGTGTTTAACAATCAAAAATTTTTGAGGTATAGATTTTATAAAGGTTTTATTTGTAAAATTTGAAAAAATTAACAAGTGTAAATGTAGTAACTATTTTAAAGAATTTATTTTTAAGAATATAACACAATTCTATGTTTGAAAAACTAAGAAAACTTTTCGAAGTTGGATTTTACTCAATCAATTTCATATTTCTGGACCAGTTTTTCCTTTTTTTTCTAACCAATAACTATTTAAAATAATTTTATACTGCATATATAAACACAAATTTTAGACCTTCTAGCTTATAGTCAAACTGAATGTTTTATTTAAAAGATAAAAAAAAATAGTGGCTAAGCATTTATCCAAATAATCATATTTTTCTCCGAAATAAGTATACATTTTTTTCTGCGTGCACGAAGAAATTAGTTTTTGGCCCAAAAAGAAGCAGCAGATGTTGCTGCCTTACTCTGGCTGAAGTTGCTACACTTTTAGCTGTTGTTGCTGTTGCCGGTGCTGCAGGCAATATACTTAATTAAAAGTCGCACGAGACAAAAGCCGAGCAAAAACCGATTAAAAAGAGCAAGATTTTTGCACAACTGCTGCAGCCCCCTCTGAGTCCTCCCCTGCTCCTGCCTGCCACCCTTTGATTTTAACCCCAGAGGGAAAACTACTCCTCCCCTTGCTTTCCCCACTCCTTTCACTTGCAATTGTTTGTCACTCAACAACGTTGTTTCTCTTTTATTTTCCCTTTCAGTTGTTTTCTTTTCTTCTCTTATTTTTGGCAGGACTTTTTTTTTTTTAAGTTTAGCACATCAAAGCGTCTTTTCCTTTGTGGTTGTTGGCGTTGTCGCCGCCAATTCTGATTATTCACATCGATCGGAATTTGTGAAATTTTCACGAATTGACACTCTTAGCCACTTGGGTGGCTCATGTCGCTGGTTCTAAATTTACACGCACCTTGTGCATCTGCCATTGTTGTTGCAGTTGCAAGTAGATGTGCGACGACACAGGAGCCTGATGCAATGACAAACCAATTGATTCGATCGAAATGCCAACAATTTATTCACTCGAGCAAATGAATGCTGTGTGGTCTGAACAGTGGCCAAGAAAGGGGAAATTGTGGGCAAAAAGAGGTTTAAATTTAAATAATGCTTAAACATATTCTGGGAATATTTTTAATATAATAAAAAATATATATACACAAAAAAAAAACAGCCATAATTTTATATCCTTTAAATACTATTAAACTTACTAGTTACAAAAATTTCCTCTTAAGTGACCCCATAAAACCACAAACAAATTAATTACCTTATCACATATACATTAATGCTTTTCCTGGCCAATTTTTCTATTGCTAAAAATTCCACGAATAAAACCCAACTCAACCCCAAAAATAATCAATTAAACTAGCTCCAAGATGACTTTTCAACTCTGGTGCTGCATTTTTCCCGCCGCTCGTGTTGGCCAAAAGGCACCTGTTCCGGCGTTTTCCCTTTCCAGAGGACGTCATGCGGTTTTTCCAGCTAAAGCGGTTACAGATCGATTCCCCCTGAATTTTATAGGGCGCGTGTTGTTTTGAACTGTAGAAGCCAACGGTAGGCATTAAATTATAATAGTTAACAGACGACTTTAATTAATTACATAAATATTTGTTCAAAAAAAAAAAAAAAACGAGTGCTGCCGCTCTCCATTCAGAGACAAATTGATAAATGAACGCTGAGGGAAATTTATATGCATTTTTCAGGGCAATATTCACCTGTTCCTAAGAGTGAAAAACACATGTCAGAATGATGAACTCTCCCCGATGTCTATAAATACTTTTCGACTCACACAAATCGCGCTTGATTAATGTCGCCCAGTTAGTGCAAAATTAGATGAGAAATTGTCAAATGAAACATTTATGGCCACTAACCAAATAAATTATTATTTATGCCTCTCGCAGGCAATGTGAAAAGTGACAGGCAACAGCACAGTCAACATATACTGTATACACATCCATATGGCGATATCGGATTTCAAACACGACCATTAAATTATTATGAAAATGTTCGGCTGCTTATATTTTCCCCCTTCTATTTTTTGTTTGTTTTGTTTTTGTGGCTCGTTTTGCGCACGAGTTCTGGAAAATGTTGCCCTGAGTTTGGTACAAAATTGTCAAATCTCTGGGCCACACAGGTGGCGATTCTGAAATGGCCAGCGAACATGGAAAAGCCATGCAGCATTAACAGAGCAGGTGGCATACAGGGTGCCCAGGTGGTGTGGATTGTTCTAAAATAAAATATTTAAAGCAATCACAATGCTTTAAAAATATTATGTTCTTATTAAAAACATTTTAAAGAACAGTTTTGTTATAGATTTGTCTAAAGAAGTTAAAGAAATCTTATGGTTTTTTTTTCCAGCAATTTTTTGCATGGTTTATGGTTGAATTTGTACTTGGGAATTTTAGTTACAATACAGTAAATGTTGTAAAATTTTATGAAAAATAAAGAAATCTAGTATTTAATTTAATACAATTTTTTTATTTATAATTTCCCAACATTTTGTAACTATAATTTCCCAACTTTCATTTATAAACATTTCATTTTCATTTATAAACTAAAATTTCCAGCTAATAAAACATAGTTTACAGACCCGTAAACTTATTCTAACTTTAATTCAAAACCCACCTATATTATATATCTGCCATATTCTTATTGGAGAGTATAAATAACCGACTCTGGTCGGCAACGCTAATGAGCGCGTCGAAATTTATGACATTCCAGCAGAAAGCAGAAAAGGCAGCCTGTGTGCACCGCATAATTCTCACACTTCGACAGGCCACCGAAAAGCCAACACAGAAACCGAATTCAAATTGAATGCCTTCCGCCGTCCCCCTTGTGATTGCCAACACATTGGAAATGTCAAATTTAGTTGACAATTAATAAATTATGCCAACGGAGCAGGGCGCTTAAATGGCGCCACATCGGGGAGCACAGCGCAGGACGTCACATTTTTGTATTGTCATTAATTTTAAATAATTACGAGGAGAGGGAGAGACAGACAGACAGACCGAGAGAGAGAAATCAAAACATTCCCCATTGGGTGGGCCATGTGTGTGTCTGCTGCCTTAATTAACTGAGAGTCCCAGATCCTGGCCACAAATTGTTCACACTTCAACGTTTTCCTTGAATCTAGAGAGTCGCCGCTTTCCCACCTTCTTGCTACCCCAAGCCACGTGTTTGAATTTGGTTTCGAAAAAATCTCCTCCTCAGAGCCCCAAGTTTTTTTTTTCAGTTTTTTTTGGGGCATCTAATTGACATGTTAGTGACACATGTGCCGCCGCCGCAGTAACATTTTCAGGGCCCCGAAAATGTGCGACTCCTGGGCGAGGACCTCACACGAAAGTGTCAGCGTAATACGAGTCGATGATATATGCTTAGGGAGCCTCGGTTCGTTAGTTGGGAATTATTTATACGGAAATCTTCTGACATTGACAGAGAGAGGCAGTGGCAGTCCGGAAAGGCGAGAGAGAGCTTTAGCTGCGGGTTTCGCGTAACAAAAGCCAGGAGAAATGAGGTGGCAATGAACTTGGTAAGGGGATTCTAGGGAAAAATATCTTTAAAAAAAGTTTTAAAATTTAAATTGGGAGTTTAAACATACAGGAATATATTTAGACGTTTAAGAAATATGTGGACAGGGAAGAAATTATAATTTTAGTAACAGTTTTGAAGGTAAACATTTCTTATTAAAGTCGTTGTTAGTTATCTTTTCGTATTTTATTTTCTCATATTGTCTTATTAATTTATTAAAACAAAAAGGATGTTATAATGAAGTGGTATATATATATTTCTACCATATCTAAGATTTCTTTAACTATTTAATTTATTCTCACAAACTTGCTACATAAAACCCTTAAGCTTTTCGAATTACAAACAATCTTCTTTTGATATTAATTAAATCGAAATACAATCTAATCCCGTAATGCCTATAAATAGGGCTTAACTTCCTGTATAGGCTATATAATTTCACTTACACAATGTTGCACACTTCCTCTAGGTTTGACATTCGACTCGTAACACTCGCAACACTCGTAACACACACCCCTCATCGGAGATTCTCCCTTTTGGGACAGACATTCAACCTGACCGACGCTCGCTCATCTGTGGTAATCCCAAAACAATCCCCGCTTTTCATAGGCCATTAAAATTAACAATTATGTTGTTTCCGACGGATCTACCAAATATATACCATATATACCCAGAGGGGAGCGACGGGGCGGTGCCCGGCTAAGCCGCATTATGCGCAATGCCAAATCCGTTTCTAATTTTTAAAACCCAGTCAAGTTCCGGACATCGTGCGATAATCGCCAATGGAGCGACGGGTGTTTGGTGGCAATATCTTAGTTATAACTAAGCCACTGACACCCGCCCACTCACTTACACACGCACACACGTGTCATGTCCGTCTGTCTGGCTGTCCCACTGACAGCTACAAATTGTGCCGCAAGTCGGAGTTTACACTGAGAGGAAATTGTGTTTTAGGGGATTATTAAATTGGATACATTGAAGGGTTATTAAATATATTAAAAAATATATTTAGGTATGTTCCTTTATAATTATAGGTATTTTGTATTCCTTAATTTTCTAGTATTAATATTTACTTTGTAGAATTTTATTTCTCCACTCAAATAGAATTGTTCTTTTGATGACAGCTTTTCCTTCTTTCTACTTTTAAATTTTGGGCGCAACCTTGCTTTAAACCTTTCAATAAATATATTAAATATTAAGAAAAATGGTCTGAGAATCTAAAATAATAATATAATATATTAATATCTATAAAAAATTAATAACTAAAAGTTTTGTGCTCTATCAAAATCCATAACAATGTCCACTTCAAATAACAAATTAAAAACTACTTTCCTCCCCATTTCTCCCAGTGCTAATTGGCTTGGCTTTGCTTTTGTCTTTTTGGTGGGTGGGGCCTTGGGTTTGGACACTCTACTCTCGCCTTGCCTCGCCTCAAAGTGGGTCTCCGAAAAACACCGAGAAAAAAGTACAAGTAAACGTCAACGCCGACACCACGTTCGTGTAACTTTCAGCATAATGACCCAGACACGTGGCTGTCTAATGTGGCCAGGAGGAGAGTGAGAATGTTGGCCCAAAGAGATATAAACTAAGGGGAGGCGGTGTCTCTCCAAAGCGCCGCCATTGTTTTTCAACATTTTTATGGTAAAATGTTAAATGAGCTGGGCGAAAAAGGGGGAGATTTTATTGTCTGGCCCTAAGCCTCTCCTCGCACTCGTTTTTAATACATTTTATTGCAATCTGGGAGTTTGGTTCGGTGGGTGCCAGCCTGTCAAGGATTTGCTCAGGATTTCGGTGCAATTAAATGCGTGCCAAATTGTTGGACTAATTGAAATTGCCCCCGAATATCCAATTAAACTAAGTGCATCTTCTGATTTCTAGTTTGCCGGTCGCTGTTTGAGTTGGTGTGAAGTGGTTGTCTTTGGTGAGGAGAAGTGGTTTTAGGAGGGTCAATTGGACGTTTCAGATACTTTTACCTAGTTTGTATAGTTTCTTGAACTTTAGTACTAGTTTATGTTTATTTTATGTAACAGTTAAGGGAGGAAAGTGTATTTTTATTTGCAAAAAGAGTTTTTAAAGGCTTTCTTTAAATATACATCGTTTCTAAGATTCTCTAACAAATTTATAGTAACAATTTCTAGAGCTCCAAAAAATATCTACATAATAAAAAAAATCCAATGATTTAAAAAATAAATCTTTCTATTATTTAAAAATTTAAATTAATCTTATGGTATATTTTTAAACCATTTACTATCCTTCATAAATACTATATTTTTTTATATTTTAAAATACATTTACTAAGTCCTTATTAACTAATTGTTTTCCTTACGAATCTCTATAACTTCTTTCTTAATTATAAACAAAACCGATGTCCCATTGGCTTCCTTTCTATGACTTCATTAGCCTGATTCCCCTGCTCCCTCCGCCCTGCAGATGAGTTGTCATTGATATGGACAATCCATCAATCATACATCGAGTTCGGGTGGCGGTAGCCTAGATTCTAATCTTCATACTTGGGCCAAAAAGTTAATTTACTTATAATTGCCGAGTCCGAGAGCGAGTTGCCTCTGCGCCCGGTCAGTTCGGGCGGGTAATGACTTGTAATTCCGCTAATGAGACCCCAGAGGAGGGCACCTGGTGGTGTATCCGTTGGTGTAACATGTGTAGAGTAAGTGTGACGCTGGCGATAAGATAGATAGATAGATACTATGGGCTCCCGGAGTCGAGTCGGAGCATTTCAATTAGAGCGAACGGAATCGGGCATGGGGATGTGGATATTGCCGGGGAACTGGTCCACTCCATGGATCTGATCTCTCTCCCTCTCTCTTTCTCTTCCTGTCGATATTAACGCGCAATAAATTAGCACAAGCATCGCGGCGGCGAGGTGAGAGAATGTCTCATCTCAGGCCTGTCCCCTCACCCAACTCCACACTCTCCCTCCCCGATCAGAGATTCTCCTCCAATCCATCGGAATCGCAAAACGCGTCTAGCATGCAGAGGCACTGTTAGCGTGCGATGCGGTTAACATTTCTGTCCCTCAAAGGGCACTGGAAAAAATTGTTTTAGCTTCTCAAGAGCTTTAAGGATTTAAGAGAATTTTATACCGAAGAATTTTGCTATGAAAAAAGCGGTGTAGTTATTATAAAAATTATTAGAGAAAGTATATGAAAGTAAAATTTTCTATCTATTTTCAAAAACTTTAAGGAAGATTGTTAAAATTAAACAAAAATTATATTGCCCTTTTAAAAGTGTTTTTCTAAAACTCCTCTTACCAATTAACAAACCGAAATATAATCCGGAAATATTTAAATTTACAACCATTAGTATCATAAAAAATAGTACCATAAACACTAAAACCAAACCTATATAACATAATTAACCATATATCATTTTTATTATATTTTTTTCCTGTGCACTTGCCCACTTGCTCGCTCCTCAATCTCAATGCGCAGCGCATAATCTCTTCCCGACTCTTTCGACGGTTAATTTCAGTTTGAGATAATTATAGAGCGGCTGACACCAAAGGCGGAGGCTCTGCCCCCTGTGCCCCCATCGAGAGTTGGTGGCAAACTTCACCGGTTGCAAGGTGCCGTGTCAAGGGACCCGGGAGGGACCAAGGTGGCATGCGCTTGCACGCGCTCGAATTTATTATTAGCCATCGTCCGTGGCTATCTGGCCGATTCCAGGGCCCGATCCCGATTCCAGCACTGATGCTGATGCCTCCGATTCACCTTTGGATCAGTTGGCGGGGCGTTGAGTGTAGTAAGTGATAGTGGGCTCTACGGGAACGAGGAGGAGTCGAGCGGAATCGGCGGCAGCCCGCGGTCCGTAATTATCCATGGGGATCGGTCGAGGGCATATTGAGTATATGCAAATGGTTGTAACAACTAGAATATGGCGTGATTACAGGACGTTTAGTGGGGATATAGGGGAATTTCATTGAAATCCAAGTGGAAATTTTAGGAAGGAAAAAAAATTGGGTAAGGAATGTGAGGTTGCAGCAGCATTAAAATTAAAACAAAGCCTTTAAAGTCAATTTAACAGCTTCAAAAAATTATTCTGATTATTTCTCTAGTGAAATTAAAGATCAATTTAGGGAGAAATGACTGAAAGATATTATTTATAAGAGTATTTCCTTATTCCCCAAGTTTTCTCTTAATAATATACCCTTTCTTATAATATTCCCTTATCGGTTGCATGTTTTATTTTGTGGCAAAGTTGCTGTCCAAAAAGTTAAAGCCAAAAATGCCGACAGATATCAAAGTCATACGCAACCACGCCCCCAACGCTGGCATGTTGATCTTCATCAAGATCGCCACGAAAACGGGACTGAATGGGCCAACTTTTGCCTCCATAGAAGCTAATCAACAATTTTCTCACCTCTTTCCCGGTTGGGATACAAAAAAGAAACCACGAAGAGAGAACTCTGCGGTAGGCGTTTGCCTTGCTGAATGTTCTGTCTTCAAAGTGGACCCAGCAACCAAAGATTCCCCGATCTGGGATCGGGAATCTCCTCCGATCCCCGATCTTGGCCGGCAATTTGCAGCCGCCTTTGTTTTAAGCCGCGCTCTTTCGATAATAAGAGCCAAATTGAGGGCCGAACCTGTTGCATGTCGGCAAATCGGGTTAATCGATTTTAAATCGCTTTTATGTTTTCATTTTGATTCATCGGCGGCCCTGGTTCCAGGTCCAAGATTAATCTGCTGCAACTATTAGAAGTTCGTTAGTGAAGATATACCCTTGAACTCAAAACAAACAATAAATTCTAGAGAGTAACGCAGAGAATTTGTCGCCTGAAATATGGCCAACGATTTGGTCTGCGGTCAGCGGCAATTTAAATCAATTGAACTCGTTAATGGAAATTTATTCCTGCAGTGGCAGGACCACACATCTGTGTGACTGTGTGCCAGCAAATAAAACAGAAACTGAAGCTGAAATATTGATAGACAGGAGCTCTTGGATGGTGCCAGCAGGTAGGCTTTATGTGGTACGAGTATTTATAGCAGTCCGATTTTTGCTGATTTTTCAAATGCACACTAGAAGAAATATTTTTAGGTTTAGAAGAGTCTTAAATATATTAAATATGGATGAAAAAAACACAAAAAAGGCTTGTTATAAATTCGAAATTATTTATTTCTTTGAATAAATATGTAAGCATATTAAAATAAATTTTTTTAAATTTTTTAAGTCATTTGTTAATGTGTATTCCAAGCACTCAACTCGCAAAAAGGCAGCCTGGCCTATAGGCCCCATCTCTGCTCTGCCTTAGCCCAATGTAAAGCTTAAAAAATTACTTTTTCTCAATAAGTTTTGATAAAAATCAACATCATTTGTGTGCTGGCACAGTTGGGGGGAATTCCTATATGTGGTAGCTGCTGCCCCCAAAAAGCAGCAGCCACACTCTTAAGCAAAAAAAAGGGTTCAACTAGAGTGGTTTTTTAAATGAGCTACAAAAAGTTAGGAGTTATTTAACTCCTAAAATATAATTTTAAAGATAAATATTCTAAAGAAAATTAAACAAAATTATATTTCACATATTTTTATAAAATTGTATATATATTATTCTCTCCATAAATAAACCCCGAACCCCTGTAGAGCAGCCACATCCATACTCCTCATTAGCTTACGCACACTCCGACTGTGAGCTGAAACCAGTTAAAACGACAGACTGATCTGCGGATGCTTTCTCCCGCTGCTGCTGCTCCTCCTCCTCCCTGGCTGGCTGCTGGGAGACTGGGATGTTGTTGTCAGCTTAAGTTGGTAACCGCTGAGCCACCAGAGCCACCGTCATGGGTACCACATCTCGTGTCTTACGCTCGTCATTTGCGCGATTTTTAAGCTGATGATCAGCGACAAACGATCTTTCACTGGCAACATGATGGATTCATACCACCAACAAATTTGCCACTGATGAATGGATTTCTGTCCGTCTTCCCTCCTTCCTTCTACATATCAGAAAACAGAAAACAGAAACTGATCCTCCCCGGCTATCCAATCCGATCCAATCCGATCCGATCCGCAGAGCGAAACGAAGCTGCCACCAACATGGTGGAGATACCTTGTGCAGCTCCTGGAATGCGTAGCAAGTTGGAGCCAAACAAAGTCAGACATCAGTCGGATGAGTGTAACGCATTGTAACAAATTGGACTGGCATTTGTAGCGACAGCCAGACGGGATTTTTTTTATATTTATTTCTTAGTCGGTAGTGGGGAGAGTAACGAGGAAGGAATGAGGCCAACGAAGGCTGGTAGAAGGAAAAATACCAACAGAAAAAAGGCTTCAATGGTTTTAGATAAAGAAGTTTAGAGTTTGAAATATTTAAAAATATTTCATATTGATTTAATTAAGAATTAAAATACAATTATTATTATTTTATTCAAAAGACAAGTGCAGCAGGTGGTTCTTACAGTCTGTGAGTTTCTCCTCAAAAAAATCATAAACTCTTTCATATTATGTTTTAAAATTAAGCAAAATATATATAAAAATTCCGATATATTTCTTAATTTTATATACATTTTTCCCCAGTGTGTTAACCACTTCGAGGTGATTGATTTGCTGAGGTTTTCCTCTAATTGGTGACCCCATTTCTGCTGGGCAAAGACTACCAGCCGACCACCCACCATCTGGCCCCTGTGTGTAATGACACTTTTCTCCGCGTTTTCCGTTTCCTTTGATATGGAAATAAGGAAAATCCCCTCAAAAGACACCGGCAATTGTCAATTGATATACGAAGAAGCGATGGCTGTCACAATGAGTGATAGGGAGATGGAAATTACCGAGACACACACTCGTATAATCGCCACTTTAGTCAAATGTGTCAATCAATGTTTTTCGTGGGGGGAATCCCCAAAAACCATCTCTGAAATTAGTAACGTTTCCAATTACTAGCCCGGGAAAGCCCTGTTCTAGCGTTGACGTGTCAGAATTTTCATATGCATGTCAAGTGTCCGAAAATGATGAAAAACCGCAGGAAAATCACGCCCCTACAAAAAGCGCTCTGCTGATTATAGCGCTTGTGATTTTCCCCCTCTTCTTTTTGATTCGTTCGCCTTGTCATGTCACTTTTGACATTTTCCGCGCATGGAAAAACAAAGGGAAATGTGCTGGTTCTGCTTAGCTTCAATTAGGCGGAATTGAGGGTTTCCTTCACACCAGCAGAGCAGCCTCTTCGGCATCTGGAATAGGAGTAAGGATCGGCCGTTACGGCATTATAATTGCCATTGGATGAGCTGTCAGCCGGAGGCTCTTTTTTGGTTGGCCATTTGATGTGACATTGATGTGTCAGCCCGTTAAATGAGCAAATATGACAGGACATCAGGACGGGCTTGTTGTGTTTGCGGTTGCCTTGGGTTTTTTGATATTTTTTTGAGGGTTGCTTTCCTCCTTGGGGGATGATCAGATGAAATCACATCATACATCGCCCTGCTATGATGATGAGTTGCATTGTTTGGCCGAGTGACTTTCTCAGGATTTGTCACTGATTCTGATTTTGATTCTGACTCTGATTCAGATCCCGATTCTATGTTGTTATGGTAAATTCTGACTGCACTCAAAATCAGCCTTGACATTGACTGTCTCCAAAGGCAAAAGTTAATTGGAGTTCATAGAAACGTTATAGCAAAATTAGCCGAGTTCTTGAACCTTAAGGATATGTCATATATATAAGAAAGCATACAATGCCTTGTTATTACTTGTGTTTAAAAATTATTCTTTAGTTAAAAAGGTCACTGAATTAAAGAGGAAATATTCTTGGGAACATATTTTTTGTGGAGAGAAAATTGTGGACATTTTTCCAGTCACATTTTTAGAGGATTGACTACACACGTAAACAAAATTTTAAAAATGTATAAGTAATCTTCATTTACATACCTAATTTATGTTTTTATTTATACATTTAAGTACAAAACTTAATTACAAATTTATTTTACTATCTCTTAAAGCTAATTCCCTTTTCCGAATCCCCTTACGAAACTAACTCGCAACCTAAATCAATAATTCAGCTATTCGTTTAAGCCACTGCCCTTTCCCTTAACGAATTTCCCCCTTTTCCGTTTAAAAGCATATTAGATAACTTGTTCCGAGGCATGAAAAATAAAGCAGAAAATTTCGATTTCATGGCGATAATCATGAATCGTGATTTATTTAGCGGAACAGTTTGTCAGTGCGGTGGCGTTGGCCCTAGGGCCGAGAGTCCATTACAGTTGCCACTGCCGGTTCAGGGGCGGAAAAGGGGTGGAAGTGGCCGTGGCTGTTGACTTGTGAGTGCTTTGCACCCGGGACTCCAGGCACAGGGAAACGCAGAGAACCCAGGACACGGATATGGGCACATATGTACTGGGAAAAATATGTATGACTTCTAGACAATAAACTCTTTAAATTAGTTTTGATTTGTTGAAGACTAAATGTGTTTATTTTCTGATTTCGTTAAGGACATTATTAATATTAAAAAATATATATTGTAGGATCAAAAATAATATAAATATTTGTTGAAATCCCCTGAAGATTATATAATCAAAAAAAACATTTTATACATTTTTAAATAGAAAAGATACAAATTTATCTGGGCTTAAGAATAACTCAAAGACTCTATCTTAATGAAAAATACATTTTTATCTCCAATAAAATGTATATAAAATATTATTCAAATATTTTTTCTCAGTGCCTGAGCTGCCATGTATTGGGTAAAATTCGCGCAACTATTTGTGAAATTCGGGTGGAACATAAAATTGCGTTATCTATGGTCTCATTATCGTCAACAGACGGCAGGCGAGGATGCAGACAGGATACCAATCCCATGCCCATTCCCCTTCCCAATCCGAGGCCCAAATCCTCGTCCCGTCCGGATGCAGTCAAGTTGAAAATTAATTTTGTCACAGTTGCGCAACGGCGGAAAGTGTCATTATGGATATCGCGATATATATTTCCACTCCCACTTCGACTCCCACCGATGATGAGCCTGTCGTCCTTGTGCCTGTTTGTATTTCCGTACATTTCGTTACGAGTATTTTTGTGCGAGGGTCGCTTTTGGTGTTGCCAATTGGTTAGGTTATGCCTCCCTCCCCCTACCTGTCCCTTTTTTTCCCATCCCGCAAATTGAAATAGGTTGTTGCGGCAGACGGCTGGTCGCGTGATTCCCTTAGTTTTTTATCACCCGATTTTTAAGCAATTCGATTTGCTGGCAATTTGTTTGGCATTAGCTTCAAAGTTGGCCAGGCTTTTGGGGTAGGACTCTTGGAGGTTTTATATGTATATTTATATACAAACGCCTACGTGGGAATTTGTAAATTAATTTAAATGAAAATTGAATTTTATTGGCTGTGACAATTGCGACACGGGTTTTAGCTCGCCGTGGGAATTGTGTTCTATTTTTTGGTAACAAGGTTGATAGTTATAAAATTAACATAAAGTAAAACATTCAATAAATGAAGGTGATTTAGAATATACACAATTTTAGGGTCGGAAATTACTTCTTCGATGCGTAGAAAATTTCTAGGTATATAAATACTTCAAGTATACCTTTCCCCTTCTCGGAATCTCTTCCTTAAACCTTTCCCTACTTCCCCAATTCGAAATCCCCTTCCTTAACCCACCTTTATGAGCTCCCACACCAGCTTAACCCCATTGAACTCATTCCCTCCCCCCCAAGTCGTGGCCAAAAATCAAAGAGTTTTCCATCAACAAGTCGGGCGGCAAGGAAAATCCGATCAGCCCGCTGATGTCGGCTCGTGTGTGAGAGCTGGCGGCTCAAAGAGCTGGCAACTACTTTTCACTTTGAACTAATCGCAACTAATTTGACAGATTTACATAAGGATTAGGCCAAGGGGACAAAGAGCAAAGAAGGCCGAAAAGGCGAGGCAAGAGGCTTGTGTTCTTGTGATGGAATGGCCTAAGTACATATTGATGACTTGACACTGACTGACTGTCAAATGTCACTCGCTTCGAAGGATTAATCCGTTTGGAGAAGATATAGCGACGAAAGAGAGAGATGCAGACTTTTTATGGGCCTCAAGTGGGCGTTCAAGCCCGGCGAAATTCACACTTTTGTCACGGACAGTTGACCCTGGGTCGAGAACACAGAATCGAGTGTATATAACCCCATCGATCCGAGCGGATATTGATGACACAATGCAGCACATTAAGTCATTCAATTCGAAATGTTGCGCAGCTGTGACGATTTTTAGCACCAGACTCGGCGACTACCGGGCCGAAGGCAGCAAATCAACGGCACATCAAGCGCGAAAAACAAGGGGTTGGGTTGGGTTAAGTCCGGTTGGGGGCACTGAGAAAAATTTGGGGGAGTAAAAGATGTGAAATAAAAATAAATATAAGTTTTTTCAATACGAGATAAACTTAAAAAAATACTTTGAATACAAAGAAATCATTAAACAAAAGCATAACATGTTTAAAAAAAACATTTCTATAAGTATTTTTGTCAGAATATCTTTTAACTTCTCTAGCATAGTTTCTAGTAGTTCATAGTCAAATTTAGGTTTAATTTTTCTCTCAGTGCTGTTTAGTCGGGGTTTCCGAGACAGACTCTTCATTTTGGGGGCGCGGCGGCGACTTCATTACTCTGCGTCATTAGGCACTCAAATTGTTGCCATCGTGTTTAACTCTTTTACAGAATACAGGGTATTTTTAGAAGGATATATAAGGCTGATTCTAAAGATAAACAAATAGAAAGAAAAATCTCAATACAAAGGAATAAGCCTCAAATGAATAATAAAAGAAAAAAAGGTAAAGAAATATAAACCATCAAGTGAAGTAAAATAAAAGATACTTAAAGAAAAGTATTTTGTCTAGAAAGTCTATGAATGAATTGTAGCTGTAGGTATTACCTACCAGGTATTTAATTATTACATTCTTAAAATATTTTTATAAAATTTAAATTTTAATAGGTATTACCCAGTCTCATTCCCTTCTCCCCTCGTTCTTCCTACTTGTTTAACTCTTTCGATGAAATTGAAACGGTTGCGCTTCAATGCCAAACGGAAGTCGGCGTCAGCGTCTAAGGTGCGTCCATCACCTCGCCATTCTCTCAGTAAAACCCCCAACCCCCACTTCCCTCGAAATCCTCAACCCCTGGCCATCTATGAAGTGACAAAAGGTCGCGCTTGGTCAGCGCCAGGTTCGGTGTCATTCAGTCAATCGATCGATCCATAGCATTATCGACCCGCTGCGAACTGTGCTAATATCGTCGAGTTAACTGCTGTGCAGTTGTTCGTAATTTGCTTTTAATTTTTATGACCGTTGCACCCTTTTTCCGCTGTGGAAATTGAACTGGTATTAATACACGGAAAATAAAATTTAGTTAGGAGTGTATTTTGTACTAAGAAATTTAAGTTTGTTATGGTAAAATTTGCTGCTTAAATATATTCTTAAAAAGCTTATATATATTTCTAATACAAAATACAACATTTTAATAAATAATAAATGAAGCTACCTTTTGTTTCTATTAGGTAGAAAAAATACTGTATTAATAATATATTTTATGTATAGTATTTATAAAGTTTATTTTTTTTTAAATAGGAATGTTTTTCGGTGCATAAAAACAGAAACTGTTGAAGCGTTGCCATCAACGCGCCGCGCTCTTTGTCGCTGAAAATTAAGAGCGCTAATGATCGATTTTATAGCTGGCAATCGATAGAAGCTATATCCATAAAAGTGCCAAGTACACCAGGCACTTTTGTTGTGTCAAAGGGTTCAAAGTTTGAACTCTCTATGGCATTTGGCTTTGGCGTTAATGAGCTGGCCAGATGACATGACCAAGGGTTTGTATTTTTGGGTGTAATATCACAAGGTAGTTAGATGTTTTGAGGTTTAATTAAAATGTTATTTTTTTTTCTTAATTTTCCTAAAACCTGAAACCCCAACCCAATTTTTCCATATTCTTATGTATAAAGTTGTTCACTTTATGTCAAGTAGAAATCATATGAATATTATTTTTTATATGCCCCACTTTGGACACCTCTACCATAGTTTTTCTAAATAGATAAACCCCAATCCAGCCTGGATACGATCGAAACCCGTTCCTTGCCAGCTTCTGGCTTAGTTGCTGTGTGTGGCAACCGGTTGGCATTCAAAGTTTCGATTAAATGGCATTGAAACTCTAGGAAGTTTTCAGCAGGCCCGAGGAGATGGTGCACGATAGTCTAATTTGCAAGACACGTACCAAAAATTAACAGCAGACTGTGACTGTGGCCACAAGGAAGGGGCGAGCTCCACTGTCTGCCATCATTTGCATTTTGTGCAAAGGAGCAGCTGACAACTTTATTTCGTGGCCAGGCACCAAAATGGCCTCAAATTACAGAGGCACCCAGAAGATGAAGAAGCAGCTCCAAGTGGAGCCTGACTTTGGCAATAGAATGGTAACTAGATTTTTTGGTTTCAGAGGAGAGAGAAGGAGCGAAGCCGAGCGTTCGGGAGTTAGCGCCCCATTTATCATATTTCCAGAGACTCCGGTTGAATGACTATGTCATGGGGTTGGATTCCTTGACCATCTATCTTGGTCTCTATTGCTGAGAGATCTGTTTTGTACTCTAAGAGAGGGTTGAGGGAATTTTAAGAGCTTCTAAGGATAAAAAATCATCAATTTAAAAACCTATTTTGAGTGTGTAAAAATTTGTTTAAAATATACAAGATAGAAAAAGGAGCTTAAAGATTTTTTAGAGCTTCTCAGATGGTTAAAATTTTATTTAAAGACCTGTTTTATATGATAATTTAAAGATAAAGATACTAAAAATTTTTTAAAAATATACTAGACATATTTTGTGATCCTAAACCCCAAAGATTATATGGATTTCAACTTCAATTTTTACTTGCTTTCTGAGTATAACTTTTAATACTTTCCATACCATAAATACCCTTCCCTTAGACTACCTTAAACTTATTTTTTTTAGCCTTGTTAGAGACCTTCTTCACCCATTGTGGCCTAACTGGCGCCCAAATCCAGTTCTGCGACGACGGCTCCTCGTTGAAATCATGTGCATTCGCTTGTCTGGGCCTTCACAAAGAATTTGTGTGTGCGGTCCCGAGAAGAGGAGCCGGCGAGGAGGATCTCCTCCAAGAGCTCGTCTCCCTTTCAGGTCTCTCGATGTCTGGAATCCAGCACACAATGGGTGGTGGAGCGCATTGTGAACGCCACTTAATTACACGGAAGTTTGCCCCAACTGAACCGAGTTGCAGTTGCAGTTGCCAAGCTGCCAAGTCGCGTCATCCGGCTCGCTGGCCAAAGAGGGGGAAAAGTGGAGTGCAAAAAAAAAAAAACAAAAAGAGGTAACTACTGAGCCAGATTTAGGGCCTTCAGATGTGAGCCCAGTTCAAGGTTGGCTCAAAAGGTAAGACGATACGCCACGGTTACTCGCTGGGTGGTGATGCAAAAACTAATTGCAACAAGGTTGCACAAGGCACTGGTGAAAACAAAGTTTAGACTGGATATGAAATTAATATAAAGTTGGGTTGTAGTTGGTAAAAAATATTAATAAAATTAAATTAAAGTATATACAGGTATTTAAAAAAGGAGAAGTGAAGGAATTTTAAATTTTAGAAGACAAAATCAAAGACTTTATACAGAATAAGAGTTATACATGCTTGAAAAATAGTTTGGAGTTATGTATCTATTGTTCTTTTTTATTATATTTTTGTTTAGATTCTCTAGTGATTATTTTCTATATGAAAATATGTATAAAAATGCTATATTTTTCTATATTTTTCGTTCCTGTACAATATTTTCCCCCAGTGTTCTCTACAGTTTCGCTCACCAAGTGTCCCTTAAAAAAAAAACACGCATATGGCGTGCAACAAGCCCCAGTGGAGGCTGCTGCCAATAAATCAGCAAATATTTCAGCAATAATTCAGAGCGAGAGGTGCTAGCTTGTTGACGATGGTATTCACGCCTTGAGCACGCGTCTCCCGGAGATATTGCCTCGATCTGTGGCCGGGAAAGGGATCACGATCGGGATCAGGATCGGTATAGTAATTAATAAGAGAGCCAGAGCTAGGAAAGCGAAGGAAAAACGAACGGCAATTAATCAGAATATCCAGCTGTGACTTTGACATTGGCTTAAAATGTAATGATTTAGTTGCATATTCATAATTAACATGCTGCTTGAATGACTCATGACTCATACAGAGACTCAAAACTCAGTCACGATCGCACCTTGGGGTAGACTCAGTCGTCGTCTCATTAACTCTTGACTATGTCGGCCTTTTGTCTTACTTTGGGGGTTTTCAACTAATTGAAAGTCGGCTTTATTTTAAAAGCATCTTCTCATTTTTTTAAAGGAATTTTTTCAGCTTTTTTCGAAATATTTTATTTTGCTTTTAGGGTGGAGCCGTAAAAGACTTGGAACTTTGCCGAACTTGGCCTGCAGTGCATGAGGAGTAATTCCAGTGTTAATTTGTACGCAAGATGCCCATCAATCATGGGGCAGGGCAGGGCAGGGGCAGGGTCCATAAGTTTTTGGGGGCGTTGGCGGCTAAACTTTGAAGGAGCAGCCCCTGAAAAGCAGAGAGGTGACGGCTAACCAATGGAGCTGGGAACGTGAGAAAAATGATTGAGTAAAAAATACGAAAATTAAGCTTTGAAATTAAGCAAAATGTTGAATGGAAGTCAATAAAGTTATGGCTTGAAATACATTTCGGAGCCTCTTTTGATTCAATTTATTTAAAAGTCTTTAAGAATAACATTTACAAATTTGTTTTGTCTAAATTAGGGCTCATCTTTTCTTACGAAATCTTTCCTTTGTGTCAATGACTATATGACACTGCCACAGAAAACATTCCAACTTCAACTAACATGAATGAATCTCATTTTCTATATAAAAACAGAGTCACAATCAAGCCAAAATAATTAAACGCTTGTCAGACAAAGCAAAACAAGCTGGAGGAACTATACATATGTATAAATATATCTATATATTCCTACAAGAATCTCATTTTCCCCCCCCATCTCAAGTCTGGGGCCCACACACACCGCCAAAACCGAACTGAAAACCAAAAACAGTTTGACACAATGCCGCGATAAATTTGCTCATCATTCACTCATTCAGACGGTAAGTCATTCACGATCGCACCT
The DNA here is from genome assembly GCA_008042675.1 of Drosophila seguyi. Lineage (NCBI taxonomy): Eukaryota > Metazoa > Arthropoda > Insecta > Diptera > Drosophilidae > Drosophila > Drosophila seguyi. Next base: position 12,861 of record VNJU01009953.1, on the reverse strand, counting down.
AAAAATATACACAAAAATAAAAGCAGCGGGCCTTCCACCTCATCGGTCTTGGGGAAAAACTTGCTGCGACAGCCAGCGAGGTGTCAATGGAAAACTCCCCGAGGAAAGCTAGTCGAGGCGACAATTTTCTGGCTTCCTCATGCCAATTTGTGGTGATCATTCATGTAACCGTAACAAGATCATTCCCCGATCGTCTTGTCGTGGTGTGTGGTAAAGTGTCAACATTTACAATGTACAAATGTCAAAGATGACAGCGGACAGAATGCTCGGGGAAGGGAGAGGGTACATGGTGTCTTTGGATCTAGAGCAGAAAAATAACAGCAACTGTTGCAGTTTGATCTTGTTTTTTTTGGGAATTTTTGGAGGCAATTTGAAAGACATTTTTGGAAAGTTTTCAAGTTTCCGAAAGGGTAGTAAGTTTTTAGTAGAGATATATATAAAAACTATATTTATACATATATCTATAATTTAATAATAAATATTTTAAATATTTAAATTAATATTAGAACTCTTTAATTTGCTTTTATATATTTTCTTTTGAGTGCCTTTGCCAGGTAATAGTTACATCAAGTTAACCTTTTAATTACAGGCCATATGCTGCACCCACTTGCCTCGACTCGACTCGATTTGATATTATTCTTATTTGTCTTGTCGTTGTTTTTTGCATTTCCATAAAAAATTACAACTTGTTTCAGTTAATTGTTTCTGCTCCCCCTGTTATTTTTTTTTCGAATGAAACCGACTCTGGGGCATGTCAAACAACTGTCAGTTAGTTCGTCAGCAGCGGAGAATACGAGAAAAAAATCAAGAAAAAATCGAGAAAAAAACAACAGAGAACAAGAGAAGAGAAACAGCAGCAGCAGACTTCTCCGATCTCCGATCATGATCTTGGCATATGATTAATTTTCATTCGTTTTATTCTCCTTTGTGTCTGGCTTTGTTTAAACAATATATTGACTCATAAGTTTGTTGATTAATTCAATTCAATCAATAAATCACAAATCTGTTCCACACAAAAAAGAGTAATTCCCAAAATAAAAAAATATATATTTACAAAAAATCCGAATCGGAGACAGAGAGCTTCAACACCGCTGGCAGTGTTGAAATATTGACACCACAGGTGATTTTATATGGAAGTCAAGGGGTCTGGTCTCTGTGTTTTGCCTTAGATATGGGTCTGATCATCTGGAATCTTTTTCAGGGGATTTAAATCGGGGGAAACAAGAATATTAATGAATGATTTTTGGGATGCGGGCTCATGGGGTCAACAGAGAACAGCGGAAGTTGCCTAATGAGGTTAGTTAAGTCACTGTTAAGTGTGTGTTTAGAGGGGTTAAAAGGAGTTAAAGGTTATAGATTTCAGGGATATTATTTATGTACATATCTGGGAACTTTTGTTTTAAAATTTAATAAAGTTTCCCCAACTTTTGCCTGGAAAAATTTACTTCCCTTTAAATTGTTTCCCAAGAACTACAATTATAGTTGTCTTCCCCGAAAATCCAATTTACTGAGAGACTCAGACCAGCAGCTGCTTGGTTTCCCCTGATTTTTCCCTGGAAAAAAACAGGCATGGAAAATCGGCAATGAATTTTTTAAGACTTGCCAAAGTCAGTCGCCTGTTTCGTCCGATGTCAGGGCTAATTTTCTCGCGATTTTGCATTGAAATTTTGAATAATTCAAGTGGCGCAAATTGTCCATTGTCCACCTGGCGACTTTCCTGACCTCCTCGCTACCTCGCTCCCCTTTCTACCAGTCTCTGTCTGGTTATATAACGCACATGACAGTGTGACAAATTTCACATAAAACAATTGCCGCGGAGGCGGAGGCGGGGGCAGCAGCAACAACTGTCGCTAAATAACAAACGACAGGCAGTCAACGAAAAAATATTTAATTGAATTAAATTGTTCGGCATGTCGGCCGCGGCTGTTACCAATCGCAATTGGCCAATTTGCCTGGCAAAGTAAGTAGAAATTGTTAGCCAGAGAGTCAAGTGCCCCCCAAAAAGAAATTCCCGGTTTTAGATGGAGGATTTGGAGGTGGTTGTTGTAAATGTGGAAATGGGAAGTGGAAAGTGACAGGCGAGTGTCGCTTTTATTGTTTACTTTCAATCACTTTTCGTCACGAATTCGTTGGATAGAAAGAGTAGCAGCATAAATAAGCAAACAATAGTCCCCCAAATGGTGTGTTTCAATAGAAATGGGAGGGATTTCGATTGGGAGATGAGGCAAGTGGTGTCTCAGGTCATTTGCATGAAGACAGGGGCGTAACTTATAACTTTTTGGGAGGCATAAAAAAAAAGAATGAATAGTTCTTATAAAAAATAAAATCTTAAAACGCTAGAGTATTTAATAAAAATTTTAAGGTATTTAAAATAAAATATTACAATAAAATCTATGGTCTTTAAATGCCCAAAATAGATGTCAAAAAGTAACCCATTAAAATACGAACGTATGAAAAATAAAATATTAAGAAAACCTCAAAGGTTTTTAACTCCCAGAAAAAGTGTTCAAAAGTAGGAAAGTATATCTTGTTGAAATAAATTTTAAAATATTTAAAACCCATATCAAAACTGCTTAGATCCCCCTCTTAAATCCCCTTTAACCCCACCCCTGTCTCGTAGGCAAATCACGGACACATGGCTGACTGACTGCTTTGTGGACATTGTTGACAAATTGCACATAATGACATTAAATTGAAAATGATTGTGTGCAATTGTTTTTTTTTTACCCATCTACCTCTCTCTTTTATTTTCGTTATGGCCATCTCCCTTTGGTTCACACTGACCAGCCGCTAAATAAACACGAGACGAAGGCGTTTTGCGTTTACGTTTGACGCACAAATTAAAATTAATGGCGGGGGCATTGGTGCGTAAAACACGGCACAAAAAAGCGAAATCCAAGCCCAGCACGATACATCAAAAAGTCCACAACACAACACAATACACACACCACACCCACAATAACAAAAAACAGGAGAAAAAAAATGAATTGAAAACAAAATAAAAACACACGTGCGCCCTATAAACAGAAGCTGCACTTGAGATCTCTTGCCACCGGATGGTTTTTCAATTTTGAATTTCTCATTTCGATTTCTTGCCCCTGGATTTCCACTTTCAGGGAAAATCGTTTCACTTTGCCTAATGTGCAATTAGAAAACGCATTTTCATTAGTTTTATCGCCGGCATTTAGTTTCAGCTGCTCCTCTCGATAAGCTTTCAATGGGGCCACCAAGTACGCGAGTATCTCAAAAATGCGCTTAATTTTGCTTATCGGTTTTGGTTATTTGAGTTTATTGTTGTTGGTTCTTGGTTTTGGTTTCCTTAGGAAAATAAAGAGGAAACTTGGAGGGAAAAACAGATGACTAAAAGCATTTGGCGTCTGTAATGATGATGATTATAGCTGCAGGAAGAGCCTGAGTGGAAAGCCATGTGCTGTAAGCTACAGAATTATAAGGAAGTCTGGCCAAAAAAATCAGGCAAATATAGCACAGATTAGTATATATTACAAATAATTTAATAAACCTACTTGGGAGTTACTTGATGAAATATTTACATAATTGATTAAGTGTCAAAATTTACTTGGAATAGAAAATATTCTAATAACTTATTAGTAATTTTAAAAGGCTTAAACGTGTATTTAGATAAATAATCTTATCCTGAAGCTTAGTTTCTAATTAAGCATAAGTGCTTTAATAAATAAATATTTGTATAATTAGAAGCTACTAACTTGTGACTTCTTTTAATAATATTAATTATAAGCCGTTACGCTTGGTCACGTTAATAATAATTCTCTTTTATACTTTAAGCTTAATATTGTCTTAGAAATTCTTAATTATAATAAAATATTTCTCTACTTTGATATACCATGACAAGAAATACACAAAATAATTGGTTAATCTTTAAAACAGTCTTAAATATATTTTATTTTGCTCAGGCCAAGCTCTTTTGTGGCTTTTATTGTTTATGAAATAATTAATAATAAGTTCCCAATCCTATTTTTAACTATCACATATTTTGTCTGTAAAATAAAACCCAATTTCGTAACTTTTAGCCTGCTTCCTCAACACTCGCACACTCTCCCGAGCAATTTCTATGCACTCTATCGTAGATCAATCGCTCTAGCAGCCGTTTTTTATTCGCGTTTTTAGCATATAATTTCCACATTTACTTAATTACAGGCATCTGCTGCTCCAATCGCTGGCAGTATGCCATTTTCATTTCAATTTCCCGCCGAGAGTTCATTGTCTTCTCAGGCTCAGCGGCTACTCTCACTTTGGCAATAACACCTGAATCTATATATATTCCAGTACGAAGTCAAAGTCGAACAGCTTTCGCCAAAGTAGTTGGCAAATTAGCAACAGCCGCAATCACAATCGGCAGAAAGTTTCGTTATTTCTTTATTTCTTTATTTATTTGCGGCCATAACACCGATGTCCGCTCAATCATGTGATCGTGTGAAATGATTTCGATCATTGGCCATCTATCATCTATCACTGCTGCTTCGTTTCGTTTCGATTCGATTCGATTCGTTTCCATAATGAAACCCAACGGCTGCCAACGTTTAATTAACTTGATAAATCGTTTGTAAATTTCTTAATTATTACGCGGCCTCTAAGTACGTTAATTTAAGCATATCCCTGCCTTGCCATTCACCTGAGCTATTCGCATATTTAATATTCACATTTTATAAATATCTCTATGGGATGTGTAATTTATTTAATATGCGACGACATACGAAATCGTGGTTCGAATTAGTCGCCAATGTCGCTAATTGTTTATGAGGTGCACACACCAGAGCGAGGCAATTATATGCATATATCGAGTATACGCTATTGAGAAACTGTTAACAAGTTAATTAGATAATTTAACAAAAAAAAATACAGCAAAAAAGCTTACTGATTTGCGATGTTAGTTGAGAGAGAGACTAGGAAATTGCTCACCGTAATTGGCCATTTTAATAATTAGTGTGTTTAGCCTAGTCAGGCAGCTAGTTCTAACTGCTAAGCGCTGCTAAATACACAGTTCAAGATGCCTTGATTAATCGCAGCCGGTTTACTGTTACTCTTAGATAATATATAGATATTAACAGGCAGAGAAATTACACAAAAACATGCATGGCACTGGGCATAAAAAATAAAATAATATTCAATAGGGAAGCCAGCAACTGCTGCAAACCCTTTTCAAACTTCTCCTGGCAGCTACTTTAAGTTGCAGCTGCCAAAAAGTTCGACGAGCCAGGATCCCAGAGTGAGTAATTAATTAAAAGCCAGCTTGTGCTAAGGAAGAGCTCTCGAAGCAAACTGCCTTACTAAGCGCCTTGTGATCCTTTCTTAATTGAAAAATGTCGTCACACAAAACAAAGGCGAATGAATGGCAATGGAAAGCAGCTCCAGCAGCAGCCCAGCTCCAGCACCAGCATTCAGCATTCAGCATTCAGCAAGGAAAATCCCCGTTAATCCGGCACTGAAATTGGAAAAACCTTGGCTAGGAGACAAGACAAAAAGGAAACTCGTGGCTCGTAAAACTCTCGCACTTGAGCCTCGGGAGACATAAAATTGGACAAATTATGTAATAAATGCAACATAAATTTTGGCTTTGCTCTGCTAATTGGAAAGCAATGCAGCAATATTCCCGAATAGAACCATTTACGGATGCTAAGCGTGGCTCAAAGCCAGCATTAGCATTTCCATTCTGATTCTAATGAGAGTCAAGGCGGGGCACACAATCAAAAGTGTCACAATATTACACTTTCACAGACAAACGCGCAGCGGGAAAACAAATCGTTTTGGACTCTGGGATGACTCACACAAACAACACCCTGGCCCCGGGTCCCAGACTCGGTGTCTATAAGGTATCCGCGTTTGGATCTCTCATTCATAAATCGCCCCCAGCGTTATCGTATCACAAAAGAGGTCGTCACACCTTTTGGAAATCAATATCCGGACAATGGCATACAACTTCCCCTGCCTCGATGGCCGGGCTTGGTACCATAAAATTTCTTTTCAGCAGTTTCAGCTGACACTTTTTATGGCCGAAAAGTTTTCGTGAAAAGTTGGAAACTGGCCGCGACAAATGAGACCGCCCGAGTTGGACCGCCGTCGTCGCATTGTCTAAGCCAGATGCTGGTCATCTGTTCCGGGTCTCCAAGAAAAAAAAAAGAATAAAGCTCTGAGAGAACAGAGGATAGTGCTGTCAACTGTTGGTTAGAAAAGAGCCACGAAAACTACAATTTAATCAGGAAAAAATCAGCTAAATCTATACCCTTTTTAGCTAAAAATATATATGAATTTTTCTAACACAGAAAATCAAAGGAAATTGTTTAAAGTAAATCATGAAAATATTTAAAGAGTAAAATTGTTCATTAGAAAAATATTTAAGGTACTATTTCCTATCCCATTACTCTTATATTTTAATTTTTTAAATATAATAAATTAGAATGATCATCAAAATTCAAAACAATCGTACAGTTTCAACACTTTAAGATCCCTTCCAAGTATTTAAATTAAAAAATATCAAAAACCAAAACTTCTTCCTCTAAAAAATCAACCAAAAACCCAAAACCCTGTCCAAAAAACCCTCTAAAAGCCCACATTTCTCGAGAAATCCCCCAAGTAAGCATCTCTCTCCATAGTAACCAAAAGACTTAACATTTATGTCCCTCTCATTTGCATCAAAATTTGTTGAAAAGCCATTTAAACGTATATCGAAATATCAGAAAAATATCCAATGTGGGGAAACGGTAATTTGTTGACCAGTTTAAATGTGTTATTAGCACCGTTTATATGCAAGTTACGCCCCTAAAATCGGGCCAAGCACTGATAGATATCTTAGCTGGATATCATCTTAGCTGGATATCAATTCTATACACATCCATAGATGGAACTGCCCTAATTTATGTATCTGGATGTGGGCATTCAACGGCAGTGTTATGTCTATATCGGTGTCTGTTTAAAGTGCAATAAGCATGTAACTAAGACTGATCTATGAGCGGTCTTAGTCTGGGGATTTACTTGAATATTGATGGGATTTCAGCTTTTTTGTTACCTGAAACGGACTGAGCTTTAGATAAGCGGGGGCTATAGCTTTTTGTCGGTCAAAATTGAGCAGTCTTAGGAACAAATATTCAGCGATAAGTGCTTGAGCTGTGGAAATTGGAGACAAGTCTTGGTTAAGAGAGAAATTATCCAAATAAAATAGTGATTTTGTGATTGAAAAGTATTATATTTGAGATGAAAGGAATGTTCTTCTATGTTTTGAGATAAAGTGCCATAAGTTGCTATATGGTCATCTTAAAATTGCTTACTTCCTGTGGTTATAATCTCCCCTTCCTTTGAATTCAACCATAAAACCCTTTGACAAACAAGGCAACCCCACTGATCTTGTCACGCTTTTCAAATGCCTTAACCTCCAGCGAAGAATGAGACGGCTAAGATCGCAATCTCCAGCAAATAGTCAGTAGACAAATGCAGCTGGAAGCATCTTTTATATGCAAAATAGAGACGGGAGAAAAAAAAAATAAACCAACCAAACCCAGAAAGTCACCGAGTCACACTCACAGTCACCGGAGTCCCAGTGAAGCCTCGTAAATTTGCAGCTTATTGGCAATAACTGCAAGTGGCTTGTTAACAATTTAACACGTCTTAATCGTTAAATTTGTGGATGCGCAAAAAATACTACGACTCGGAGTCTGAGTTTGAGTCCAAGTCCGAGTCTGAGCCTCAGTCCCAGTCTGAGTCCCAGTCCGAGAGCCCGAAAGGTGAGTGTTGCGAATGCCTGCTAAATGCCAAACGCATGACACTTTTGTAGGTGTGAATGCCAAACGGGCGGCTGGCTGGGGACAGTTCTGAAGGCCAGCAGGAGGAGCAGGAGGAGGATGAGGAGGTGTAGGTTGCCTCCCGACTTAATGGCAAACCGGTTGCCTTCGATTCGGTTCCACTTCGATCTGTTTTAATAATGATATTTTCAGGCTCAGATGCGGATCTCCAGCAGACACCGAGCCGGGTTCCCCCTGTCCGTTTCCTCCCCCCTCCAAGAGTCAGAGGCAAACAAAAGACTTAAGTCATAAACTTTATGACATTTTGCAAAGATCTCGCCAAGAATGTCATCAATGAAACAAATCGATTTGTTTACATGCCAATGTCTCCCCGGTGGAGCTAAGAGCACTTAGGGAAAAGAACAGGAATCTTAAGTTGGTAAATTAACTACTTGAAATTTTGATAAATTAAAAAGATTAAATATTATAAATTGATGGGAAATTTTAAATTTTAAGAAGCCAAAGTTACTTCCTAAGCCATTTCTTATATAATTTATTTATATTGTTGAGGTGCTTAAAAAGCCTTTGTATATTCTATAATATTTCATAATAATGTTCTGATTTTATCAAATTTTTATAGCTTAAATTTCTTTATCATATTTTCTCAATAATATTTTTTTCTGTGCCTTGTTTTAGCCAGTGTCGTTTGCTGTCTGGCCTCCTTCTCTCATTGCCAATATCGATTTGACTCCTTTTGGGCTGGGGCTCTGTCTGCCACCAAGTTGCTGCATTTTGCTGGCTCTGCCTCTTGGCTTTGTCCACACAACAATTCTGAGAAGATTTTAATCTTACTCACTGCAGTCGCAGTCGCAGTCTGGACTCTTGATTCTCCCCTTTTCTCGGGGAGAAGGATATCCGAAGCATTCGGTGTGCGGTTTATGGGTTTGTGTGTCTGATAATTTTCTGATTTTAATGTGCGAAATTAAACATCACATTTTTCAACACGAACGTTTTCAAAGTGTGTGGGGATATTGTAAAGAGGAAGAAGGGCGTAGGGAATAATATTAAAAATATCTAAGAATATTATTAAAGAGACTGTTTTATTAGAAAATTCAAGGAAAGATTGTGGCTCTAAGTTTAAACCTTATAAAATTCTTATACAAAATATTCCCCAAAAACTCAACCAATCAACTGCCTAATACTCCCTTTTCCCTGGTTTTCAATGTTAACATATGTAAGTCTATTAGGATACAAAAAAATAACTTCATCGCTGGCATAGCTGTCACAATTTGTAGAAAATTAATTCCAAGTGGCCAAAGTAAATAAACAGGCACAAATTATGCCCAAATTAGCAAACAACCAACCAACTGGCAGAGGGGCCAGGACACTGCCACCCCCGGCGTATCTATCAGATACGCGTTACATGTGTAGCACACAAATACAAACACAATTACAATTACGGGGGACAAGTGACGGCAAAACGGGCAATAAATACAAACCGCATAAAGCGGTGGCCTAATCCTTCGAGCTTGGTGGGTGGTTTTGGCTGCAGACTGGAGTCACCCCCCGGGGTTATTTATACAGAGACACCCCCGAAAATTCAGCAACAGCAGCAGGACCAATTACTCAACATGATTTCAATGAAATTACCGCACACAAAACAAAGCCAAGCTGGTTTTGAAGGAGAGAGCTTCTAACCCTCAAACATGACTGGATGGGAGGGCACTTGAAGAAAAGTCGAAGGAAAATTGTTTTATTACCTAAATTGTAGTTAAATGTTGTACTAAGTTTTTATTTTATTTTTAAAATATTGAAAGCATTGAGTACAAATATTTGAGTTGAATAACTGGGTCTTGAGATGAGGGGAACGACTTTAGTAGAAGAAAGAAGATTAAAAGTCTGGAGCATATGTGCATTTAAGTCCCTTAAATTGTAAATAAAACTCCAATTTTATTATTGTATAAACACTAGATTAATTATATTATTGAAGGTCAGAGCATAAAGAATATTTAGTAGACATAAACCCATAAAATCTTCCTAAATAGATCTGACATGAAAAAATAATGTACTTCTCATTCTCTCATTTTCTTAAAAAGCCTCATATCCACCTCAAAAATAAATACAAATTTTGTTAAAAATATTTTCTAATAAACAACCTTTTCTCATATATAAAAATTCCTCTTTCTTAATTTTTTCCGCTTAAAAATAATATTTCCAAGTGCAGCAACAGCAGCAAACCGACATCAATCTCAATAACAATTCATAATTCATGTTTAACATGCGCCCCCGTTGTTGAGCAATTTAGCAGGGAATCCACCCAAAAACCACCCCCAACCTTGCAACCTTGCAGCCATCCAACCACCCAGCCACCCCCCTTGCCACCCCACCTCAAGTGGCCCACTCATCCTCTCCCCGCAGACGCATAAATTGTTGATTGTTTGTCTATGCTGTGGGATGTATTTATGACACTCGGGGAGTGAAGTCAACTTGTTCCTTTTACGTATTTTTTTCTGTCCGGAACTCAATAACAAATGGCACCCCAATGGGGTGGACCGACGACAACTCAACTCCGTCATCCATCCACCTGCCACCCTCCTGCATGCTCCGTGCTCCGATGATCATCCCTAATTGGTGTTGAATGGAGTTTGCCTTGTGGCTGGTGAAATTTTCCGCTTTTCTGGGGTGAAAGGTGAAAGGATGCTGACTCTGTCAGTGTCTGTTTCACTTTTTTTGTTCTTGTAAGGGGATGAATTAAGGGATGTGCATTGAGGATTTGCCTTTTGCCAAATCTCGCGGAAGGGCGTGAAACTTATTAACATAATTGAGATCTTTGTTTGCTTTTGTTTGGGGGTTAAAGAGTAAAATTAAGTGTGGTAAAATTGCAATTCAGGAATAAATTAAATGGGATTATCAGGAAAAATACTATTAAGGATAAGTGATTAGGGGGGAAAATTATTAAAAGAATTTTTAAAGAATTTTTAAAGAATTTATTTATATAATATTAATTTTAGAAAAACTTACAATTTTAAGATAATCACTCCACCCTTTAAACCCATCTCACACTTTATTAACCCGACAAAAAACCTGCTGCAATTGTCGGATAATTTTAAAAGTTCGTTAAATTTTATTTTGCCAATTTTAATTTTGAAATTTTATGTGTCAGTTTTATGGGCACGAGTTTAATTTTCTGATTGCGCACAAAGGGCCGCCAAGGAAATCGTGAGAATGCGACGACAAACTCCACGGGGAAGCTGGAAAGTATTTTTTGGTTTTTTTTCCCCCTCTGAAATTAGCATGCGCTTAAGTTATAATTTAATTATAATTTATTGTTTTTAAACGGATATTTTTATTTATACAACCGATCGAACGTTTTGCGGCCGCGTTGAAGTTCGACTTGTGGGCTGCTTTATGAGCTGTAAAAATGTGGACTTTATGGGGCACTTAATTTGCCCAAATAAGGGGGACAAAAATTAAGCAGAAAGGCAAATAAAACGAATCGATGAGTGGCAAGAGGTTCCCCCTGCCACTCCCACACTGACGACGGCCAATGTGACCATGTGTGACCAGAAAAGCAAGAGCAAAGAGCGCTGCCAACTGGCGGCGAAATATATAAAGTGCCAACCGCTGCCACCCAATTACCAAATGACATGACAAAACCGCTTTAAGGCGTCGTCGTCCATGTCTCCATACAAAATTGCAAATTAGGAGAGCCCCTCCGACCGTCAAAGTGGAAAAAATTCAGCGAAATAACAAAGCAAACAGCCATAAAACTTAAATGCCAAAGACAGAAGGAGGATTACGATGGTGGTGGTGGTGGGGGGACAGGAAACCGGAATTGAAGCAGAGATAACTGCCAACATGGCGGTCGCAGGCAGCAGGACAAAGGACCTAGAAGGGAAGGCAAAACAACAAAAAAATAGAAACAAATAACATAAAATGCAGGCAATAAAAAGCAGCCAAGCAGCGAACAGCGCGGAAAAGCATGAAAATCTAACAGAGAAAAATTGTAAAAGCAGATAGCAGGCAGTCAAAAAATTGAAGACCCAACGAGTTAGAGATACGCTTAAGAGGAATATAATTAAAAAAAAATAAAGTAATATAATTTAAAACATATTCAAATCGAAATTTTAGTTATTTTCAGAAACAATAAGCAAGGGTTTTTAAATGCTCCTTTAATTCCTTAATTTTTTTTAGTTGTGTTTTAGTATGATTTTTCTTTTCTATTTTATAATCTACATAAAGGACTTCTTGGGCTGCAAGTCCATGTACCCCTCCTTAAAAGCAGGGCATGACACATAAAAAAAGCCCGCGTCCTGCTTGGGTTTTGTTACATTCCTTATATTTATTTTTTTTTGTGTGAGTTCGCTTTCGCTTATCTTTAACTGCCATCAACAAGATGGCAACTTCCGTTCGCGCGCCATAATGTTTTCTCTACATAGCAAGGATCCTTGCCACACACACACAGAAGTCACGCACAGCGGAAAAGCCGGAGGTTGAGTTGGGGAAATGGTCACCAGGGCGTGTAATTGAGTCCCTGTCGTTCTGAAGGTGGCGATTGACCCTAAATTTCATATTCGTACTACCTACCCGGCTACTTCCCGCATGGGTACTTTCCTTACTGACCCTATGGTAAACGATGGCCGAACCACCAGTAGAAAAAAATGTTGCACGCGAATGCGACACAAAGCATAAACGAAATTAAACGATGATGCATTGCACTCATTTTCGTAACTTCGAGAGCATTCTTTTTGTTTTCTCCTTTCGGTTATTCTTTTTGTGTATGCATGTACAAGAGTTTACAAAAACAATCGCGTTAATTGTACCGTTTGTTTTCGTTTTTCGACACAATAAATTGGGAAGAGCGACGCGAGTGATTTTTGCCTTCTGCTTTCGGTTATTCTCTTTTGCTATGCTCTTACAAGAGTTTACAAAAACAATCGCGTTAGGTGTTTTGTTTGTTTTTGTTTTGCTTCTTGTATGTAGACGCAAATTTCGGCACAATAAGTGAAGAGCTTGTGGAGAGAAGAAGTGCACATAAATTTTAAAACAAAACAAATTAACTGTGGTAAGATACCTTAATTTTAAAAAATGTATAGTGCAAGGCATCAGA